>MCFE01000517.1:0-63625 GCA_002104905.1 Basidiobolus meristosporus CBS 931.73 | reverse complement strand
GCCCTGAAACTCGTCTGTCAGGCTATTCAGGATGGTAACTATCACATCCTCATCAGTAGTTGGTACGCCCACAGATTCCATCTCATCTACCAGCAGGGTAATTCTGTTAACTAGATTTTTCATTTCTTCTCCTGGCAGCATCTTTGTAGTAAAGAATTTTCTTCTCAGATACATTTTCTTGGCAGCTGAACATGACTGGTAGGTGTCTTCTAATGCCTTCCAGGCATTCTTTGCCGTTTTTGCTCTTGAGCATTGAATTAGCAATTTGTCCTTGACATTAAGGCAAATGCAGTTAAAGGCACTTTGTTCTTTCTTCTGGTACTTTAAGGCTTCCTCTCCCACGTTTTTAGGAGGGCATTCTTCTCCCATGACAATATCCCAAAGGCCTCTTTCTTGCAGCAGCATCTTCATCTTCACCTTCCACACTTGGTAGTTAGATCCATCCAACTTTTCAGCAGAGGGAAAAATTCCAGAAATAGCAGTAGTAGACATTGCAGAGAGTGACAGCTCGGGGCTCATAACCTGTTGTAAGAGTCTTGGAGATATTGGAAGTGATTGGGAGAACAAGTAGATTATGTGGTTTTCACTTAATGATTTATTGAATGTAAAAGTAGTATTTATACTTTTACATGGTCTTGGCATTACAAACACGTAGAATAGGTTAAGGAAGGTCCCAAGAACATGTGTGCAAAGTTTGGGGCTGTTTGGACAACTTTGAGAATTTTCATGTTCTGGGTACCTGGTATTTTGGTGAAAATATTCTAAGTAAATCCCGACAAGGAATTTGGTCAGTATTCTCTAGGATTTGAAGGTGATGATCTAAGTGACTAAGTTAGGTGAATATTTAGGTGGAAAATACGAATTTTTACAACAGAGAATGGGTAGACCATGTGGTTTTGCTTAATGATGTATTGAGTGCAAAAGTAATATATTACTTTTGCACAGTCATGGCGCAACAAGCATATAGAATTTGCTTAGAAAGATCCCAGGAACATGTGCGCAAAGTTTGGGTAACTTCAAGTTATTTTACACTTCAGGTACCTGCTACTTTGGAGAAAGTAGTTTAAGTAAATCCAGACAAGGAGTTTGGTCAGCATTCTCAAGTATTTGTAGACTTTGATGCAGGTGATCACATCAGGTGAATTTCTTGTTGTAGCTTCAGTTGTAAGAGTTTTGGAGATATTGGAAGTGATTGGGAGAATAAGTAGATTTGTTGTATCCAAGAGAAAAGTGTAATAAACTCCTGAATGAGTTAACTGAACCTAAGTGGCAACTAAGTGAAGAATCTTAGAATTGGCAAGAGTAACAGAAATATTAGCAGAGAGGCTCTGATCTAATATTGGTCTTGTGTATAGTTGAGTTGGGCTATAAAGGCAACAGAGTTAGTTTGCTATGCAGGCTAGGCTTGGTGTTCTTGGGAGTGCTAGATATGCTAGGCTTGGGTAGAAACTAGAGCAGAATTGTTGAATTCTTAATTTCACTGAGGCACAATCTTAATTTTGTTGAGACACACACTAAACCAAAAGGTTCAGTAAACTTTATATATATTTTTTTGATCAAGTTGAATTAGTAAGCACCAAGTGATTAGACTAATTGAAATCTGTTGGGGTGTTCATAGGTGCTTCAGATAAATGAGAAATTGCATCATTAATCAGCTGATGTCTTGGCAACTGCTAAGTAGTTGGATAGATCTCAGACAATTAATTACTTGGAAAGGCTTAGCAGATCAGTAAAGGACATAATGACCACATGAAAATTGATCAGGTCTGACAGCTAAAAATAGATTCTGAGAAGTGATATAATAAACCACAACTGGGATTGGTTATGTTTGGGTTAGGGAAAATCAGTTAGGGTACTAGATTCTCTAACAGAGTAAAATAGGCTAAGTTTTAAATGTTGATGCACAACAAGATTATGCAGCTTTCATTTAATGAATTGTTGTAAGTTAAAGTAGTATCAATATTTTGCATAGTCATAGCAAAACAATTGCATGGAATAGATGCAGGAAGGTCCCAAATCTATGTGTGCAAAGCTTAGTGCTGTTTAGATAATTTTGAGAAATATCATGCTCTGGGTACCTGGTATCTTGGTGAAACTATTGTAAGTATATCCTGACAAGAAATTTGGTCTGAATTCCTTGATATTTGTAAGTAATGATATAAATGACTAAGTTAGGTCAATATTTAGGCGTACCTACAGAATTACCACAATTACAAGATCTGTAACACTCCCACTCTACTTAATATTCATTCATTTCATCTGTTGAGCAGTAAACTAAGTTAGCCAAGCTATTTTCTATTGCTTCCCTTTTGGGATGATGTCAAATATCAATGACCCTATGAGAAATAATTTTATTGATCCTGTCAAAAGGTCTAACAATATTAAGATTCTGTGACCAAGAGGTATTACTGCCATTAGGGTACTGTGCAAAAACAACTGGAAACAAGTGGTGCCTCAGACCTCCCAACAGCTCAGTCAACATCTCACATCTCAACATTCCAATGTTTCCACTGATGGGTTCTTGACAATTTCTTGCACTTTCTGATTCCAGTCACTCAATCATCTCCTACATTTGTGTACCTTAATTGGCCATTGCCTCTTTTTTGGACTACTGATTTACTGGCTCAACCATTGTACTTATGTTTCAAAAATATTCATTGCTTGATTTCCATTGAATCCTCAGATGTAACTCAGTTGTAGATTGTACTGAACCTTACAAGTCCCTGTACCCATCAATGGTATTGAGCCCAACCCCACAATCATCAAATAGCTGCATTTAAGTCCACCACTCACTAACCAATGAAAAATAACCTGGTCCTGCAAGTCAATCCAATCCAGATCAGCTGTCAAGATCCCACCATGGGGCCATCATGATGTTGTAAGAGTCTTGGGGATATTGGAAGTGATTGGGAGTGCAAGTAGATTACATGGCTTTCCCTTTATGAGTTATCAAATACAAAGATTGTACTTGTACTATTACATGGCCTTTGCAGAACAAGCATGTGAAGTATGTTTAGGAGGGTCCCAAGAACATGTGTACAAGGTTTGGGGCTGCTTGGACAACTATGAGAAATTTCATGTTCTGGGTATCTGATATTTAGGTGGAGATATTCCAGGTAGATCCCAACAACAAATTTGCTCAGAATTCTCCAAGTTCTATAGGCAATGAACCAAGTGACAAAGTTAGGTGAAAATTTAGGTGCAAGTATAAGCTTAAAGTAAATCCAAACAAGGGATTTAGTTAGTATTCTCTAAGAATTGTAGGCAATGATCCAGGTAACTGAGTTAGACCAGTATTTAGATGGAGTTACAAGCTGTCACATCACTCCCACTTAGCTAAATGTTTATACTGACTAGTCCTAGGTCAAGCCTAGGATTTTCAAGTATGTCTCCAGCTAAATGTTTGGTAAATATATCTGGAATCATTTTGTTTGTAGGGCGGTAAGCTAAACTAGCCAATTCATTCTCTATAGCCTCACATATGCAACAATGTCTAATATTTATGTATTTAGTTTTAGCACAAAAAGCTGGATTTCTACCTAATTGTATATATCCTTGATTCTCTTGAAATAACGTAATAGGCACTCTCTGACATATGCTGCCATATACTCTGCTTCTGTGGCAGAAAGTGATATGGTTGGTTGCTTTCTTGAACTCCAGGAAATTGCTCCTTTGCAGTATAGAAACATGTAACCTGTTGTGGGTCTTCTGTCTTCCAAGTTTTGTCCCCAATCAGCATCCAAGTATTCCACAAGATCCTGTACTGAATCCTTATAAGTGTACATCAAGCAGATATCAGCATTGCCTATTAGTTATCTAAATATCTGTCTAACTGCTGTAATATGATTGATCCATGGTTCTAATTGTTGTAAAAATTTGCAATTCCACCTAAATATTCACCCCACTTAGTTGTTGTAAGAGTCTTGGAGATATTGGAAGTGATTGGGAGGACAAGTAGGCTATGTGGTTTTCACTTAATAGTTTATTGAATGCAAATGTAGTATTTATACTTTTACATGGTTTTGGTATAAAAGCTACATAGAAGAGGTTAAGGAAGGTCCCAAGAACATGTGTGCAAAGTTTGGGGCTGCTTGGACAACTTTGAGAATTTTCATGTTCTGGGTACCTGGTATTTTGGTGAAAATATTCTAAGTAAATCCTGATAAGGAATTTAGTCAGTATTTTCTAGGATTTGAAGGTAATAATCTCAGTGACTAAGTCAGGTGAATACTTAGGTGGAACTACAAACTTCTATAACACTCCCACTCAGCTAAATGTTCATACTGACTAGTCCTAATTTTGACCTATGATAGTCAAACTTGTCTGTAGCTAATGGTTTAGTAGATATGTCTGCAATCATTTCATCTAAAGGACAGTAAACTAAGCTAACTAAGTTATTCTCTATAGCTTCATGTATGAAATAATGTCTAATATCCATGTGCTTAGTTCTAGCATGAAAAGTTGGATTTCCACCTAATTGAATACAGCCTTAATTATCTTGAAATAAAGTAATAGATGATTTTGACATAGGCCAAAATATGCAAAAAGCTTTCTTAATCACATTGCTTCTTTTGTAGCTTCACAGGCTGCCATATACTCTGCCTCTGTGGTAAAAAGTGCTACAGTTGGTTGCTTTCTCAAATTCCAAGAAGTTGCTCCTTGATAGTAAAGTAAGGTGTATTCTGTGGTGGATCTTCTGTCTTCCAAGTTTTGTCCCCAATCAGCATCAGAGTATCACATAAGATCCTGTTCTGAATCCTTATAAGTGTATCTTCAGCAGATGTCAGCAGTTTCTTTTAGGTATCTAAAAATACACCTAACTGCTGCAATATGAACAGACCCATAGTTCTGATTATGTTGGCTGACAGCTCCCACTGAATATGAGATATCTGGACGTGTTCCAAGCATGATATACATCAGACTGCCAACCATAGATTGATAAGGAAAGTCAGAGCTTTCAGATGGCATCAAGCACTCTTGATTTGTTTGAGTTTTGACCAACTCAGGTTTGTCTTCATTGGGGTAGCTGCGGGTTTACAGTCTTCATTTGGTACTTCCTTAGTATATCTTGAATATACTTGGACTGGCTTAGGGTGATAATTTGGGTATTTCTGTCTATGGAGAACTTAATGCCTAAGTAGTAACTGAGTTCTCCCAGACCAGACATCTTGAACTCCTTAGATAGACTGGACTTAGTCTCTTCCAATGTTTCTAGGTTATTGGCAGCTATAATTAGATCATCCACATATAGAGCTAATAGAACTGGATTTTGCTCTATCTGGCTTGTAGTATTTACTATAGTCAGCATTATTTCTATTGAAACTCTAGAATCCCAAATAAGAATTTATCTTGCATTACTCCTTTTGAATCTCAGAGATTCCAAATAAGAATCTATCTTGCAATTCCAAGCTCTTGGTAATTGTTTGAGACCATATAGAGACTTTTTAAACTTACAGACCAAATGGGGGCTATCTTGGTCAGCAAACCCATCAGGCTGGTCCATAGACACATCCTCAACAAGTTCTCCATTCAAAAATGCAGTTTACATCCATTTGATGAATAAAAAGCTTATATGTGGCTGCCATAGCCTATATTAGTCTGATGGAATTAAATTTGGCTACTGGTACAAAGGACTCAGTATAGTCAAGTCCTTTTGTTTGAGAGTATCCTTTGGCCACAAGTCTTGCTTTGTATCTTTCAACTGTACTATTAACCTTGTATTTTGTCTTGAAGACCCATCTGCATCCAATTGGTTTTTGGTTGATTAGTAATTTGACTAAGTCCCAAGTTTGATTTTCCATCAGGGCCTGATATTCCACAGTAATTACAGATCTCCAAAACTTTGTCTGAGGGCTATTTAGAGCTGCTTTTACAGTCTGGGGCTCATCAATATGGACTGAATAGGCATAGGCTAAGTTTGTACCTTCATTGATATAGTAATTTGGGCTATTTCTTGTCCAATTGGATCTCCAGGCATTTGATACTTGAATGTTCACTTCTGTGATATTCCTGGGCACTGTTTCAGGCAGAACCACAGTTGTAGAGTCCTCAGGAGTGAAAAGGTTTTCATTGTTTTGCTCTGATTCAATTGTGACTATTGGTGGACTTGAGATCAAATTTTTGTCATCATCAGATGTCATTTTTTGTGAGAAGTTTGAATCTACATCATACAACTAGTCCCTAAACTTGATCAGCTTCTTTGCTTTGGTATTGTAGAGTCTGTATGCCTTACTCTGATTGTAGCAGTCCAAAAATATGCATTTTACACTTTTTGGCTCAAATTTTGACTGATTTCCATGCAGTTTCTTGGCATATGATGTGCACCCAAGTATTCTCAGATGTTCTGCACTTGCTCTGCATCCATAACATGCTTCAAATGGAGTAGAGTCACAAAGTACTGTGCTATAACTCTTATTTTTAAGGTATACAGCAGCAGCAACTGATTCTGCCCAAAAATCATAGGATAATTATTGATCATGGATCATCAATCTTGCCATATCAGTTATTGATCTGTTAGCCAATTCTGCTACTCCATTTTGCTGCAGGGAGTATGGTACAGTAGTCTCTTGCTTTATCCCATGAATTTTGCAGAAGTGGATGAAGAGTCATGAGGCATATTCTTCACCATTGTCAGAGCATATTTTCTTGATTATTTCACCAGTTTCTCACTCCACCATAGCTTTGAACTCCCTGAACTTAGACAGAGCTTCTTCCTTTCTCTCTGTGGAGTAGACCCATGTGTTTCTTGTATAATCATCAGTATAGGTGATTAAATACTTCATCCCACCTAAGGATAAATTTTGCATAGGTCCACACAGATCTGAGTGAATTAGATCTAATTTTTTCTTAGTTCTGATTAACCCAGAGCTTTTCAATGGTTGTCTGGCTTGTTTCCCATATATACAGGCTTCACAGTGCTCCAACCTAGCTGGGGGATCAGCTTTTACTCCAGAAATTTGCTGATCTTTGATCCTTTTGTGCAAGTAATCAAAATTGATGTGTCCAAATCTCTTGTGCCAAAGCATTGGGGTTTCTTCATTAAGTTACTTATATTAGCTTCTAGAAATAATGGAATATAAGTCAACTTGTATAGATTTTCAACTCTGATACCCAAAGCAATAGGAGCACCATTGTGATCAGTAATCCAGCATCCAGAATTGTCAAAGCTGAAACTGAGTCCTTCTGCTGTGGCCTTGCTTACAGTTAGTAGGTTCTTGGCTATTTCTAGTACATAGAGTACTTCTTTAACAGATAATGTATGGCTTCCTTTACTGCTTCTAACTTTTACTTGGATAGTTCCTTCTCCCACTGCATCAAGTGTTATGTTGTCACCCATGAAAACCTTCTTGATTGGAATTTCTTGAAAATGGGTAAATTTCTTTTTGGCATGTCAAGTGTAGAGATGCTCCCGAGTCAAAATACCATGTCTGGGAATCTTTGTTTGTGGTCATATTTAGTGCAGATATGAATAGTCTATCTCCAGTTATTACAGCATTTCCATAGTCAGGCTTTTTCTGCTGACTATCACTCTTTTTGAAGCACCAGTCTGATGTGTGTCCTTTTCTTTTGCAGTAGTTACAGACAGGTTGCAATTGCCTTCAAAAGGTCTTGAGTATCTCCTTTGTAGGTTATCACAGCTTATGGAAGAATTTTCTTCCTTCTTATTGGTGCTTAATATTCTTAATTCTTTATCCAGGAGCCTTCCATATATGTAATTTAAGGTCAAATCTTCAGTTCTGGACTCTAGGGCAGATACAAGGCCCTGAGACTTGTCTGTCAGGCTATTCAGGATTGTAACTATCACATCCTCATCACTAGTTGGTATGCCCACAGATGCCATTTCATCCATCAGCAGGGTAATTTTGTTAATTAGATTTTTCATTTCTTCTCCTAGCAACATCTTTGTAGTAAAGAATTTGTCACCAATACATTTTCTTAGCAGCTGAACATGACTGGTAGGTGTCTTCTAATGCCTTCCAGGCATTCTTTGCTGTTTTTGCTCTTGAGCCTTGAATTAGCAGTTTGTCCTTAACATTAAGGCAAATGCGGTTTAAGGCACTTTGTTCTTTCTTCTGGTACCTGGTATTTTGGTGAAAATATTTTAAGTAAGTCTTAACAAGGAATTTGGTCAGTATTCTCTAGGATTTGAGGGTAATGATCTAAGTGGCTAAGTTAGGTGAATATTTAGGTGGAATTACAAATTTTTACAATAATAGTAACCTTCCTGAGTTGCCTGACAGTTGAGTTCCAGGGCCTTTTTTCTGCCCTGGAGTCCAGAACTGAAGATTTGACCTTAGATTATGTATATGGAAGGATTCTGGATGAAGAATTAAGAAAACCAAGTGCCAATAAGAAGGAAGAAGAAACTGCCTTAATAAGCAGTGATAATCCACAAAGGAGATACCCAAGACCATTTGAAGGCAACAGCAGCCTGTTTTGCAACTGCTGCAAAAGGAAAGGACACACATCACACCAGTGACTCAAAAAGAGAGATAGTCAGCAGAAAAAGCCGGAATATAGAAATGCTGCAATATTTGAAGATAGACTATTCATATCTACACTAAATGTGACCACAAACAAGACTTTACAACACTAATAATGGTGGCTGACAACTTGCACTGAATATCAGGAATCTAAATATGCTCTAAGCATGATATCTATCTGACTGCCAGCCATAGATTGGTAAGGGAATTCTGGGCCTTCCAATAGCTCCAAGCTCTCTTGATATAGTTGTGTTTTGACCAAGTTAAGGTTTATCTCCACTGGGATGGTGGCTGGTACAGTTTTCTATTTGGTACTTCTTAAGTATATCTTGAGTTTACTTGAACTGGCTGAGGGTGATAGTCTGGGTAGCACTGTCTATGGAGAACTTAGTTTGTAAGTAGTGACTAAGTACTCCTAGATTGGACATCTTGAACTCCTTACCATATGAGAAGTAATTGCAATGATCCCATCAAAAGGCCATCACAAAACTAAAGTTCCATGACTAAGAGGTGTTGATCCCATCAGGACACTGTACAAAGAGCATTAAAAAATTGCATCCTGGATTTCACAAAAAACTTGGTCAAAATTTTTGATCACAACAATACATTGTTGTAAGAGTCTTGGAGATATTGGAAGTAATTGGGAGAACAAGTAGATTATGTGGTTTTCACTTAATGATTTATTGAATGTAAAAGTAGTATTTTATACTTTTACATGGTCTTGGCATTACAAACACGTAGAATAGGTTAAGGAAGGTCCCAAGAACATGTGTGCAAAGTTTGGGGCTGTTTGGACAACTTTGAGAATTTTCATGTTCTGGGTACCTGGTATTTTGGTGAAAATATTCTAAGTAAATCCCGACAAGGAATTTGGTCAGTATTCTCTAGGATTTGAAGGTGATGATCTAAGTGACTAAGTTAGGTGAATAGTTAGGTGGAAAATACAAATTTTTACAACATACATAAGTGGCTTTTGATTAGCTCTCTGCCAATTCACTCACTTTCTGATCCTGGACATTCAATCACCTCCTATGTTTGTTTATGTTAATTGGCTATTACCTCATTCTTGCACTCCTTACTTTCTGACTCAACCAATTTTCTTACTTTTAATGCACAGAGAGTGGTTTATTATGGTTGAAACTTCAGTTGTACATCATTTGCCAATTGTACTGACCTACACAAGTCCATATTCTCAACACTGACATTAGGCCCAACCCCACACCCAACAAGTGACTCCATCAAAATCCACCATTCAATAAGTATTTCTGCTATAATGCCATTTTTCCATGACTTTGATGGTAGCCCTACAGCTTTATGCCATTGATTGTTCACTGGTTCCAATACATCCTGGTATCAGCCAGCACTGCAAGGTCTAGCACCTCATCTGCCAGTCTTTGCAATAAATCCTTGCAATATTCAAATGGGTTTTCTGAAGCACAGCTGTTGAAGAAGTGCTGCAACCTCTTGGTTCACCAAGTAATGCTCCAAAATTTCACTGTAGCCATTTTGATAATCTTTTGAGTTCCTGGATTTGATCAGAATCTTTGCTTTAGTATTGAAGAGTCTATATGCCTACTCTCATTGCAGCAGCCCAAAAGTATGCATATTCCATCTTTTGGGTTGCATTTGGAAAGGTTTCAGGCAGTTGCTTGGCATATGCTTTACAGCCAAATATTCTTAGGTGCTCTGCACCTGATCTGTATCCATATCATGCTTTAAATAGAGTAGAAATGTGATGTCCTCTGCAATAACATCTTTTCTTATGATACACAGCGGTTGCAACTTATTCAATCCATATATCATATGATAATTTCAATCATGGATCATATATCTTGCCATATCATTTATTGACATGTTTGCACACTCTGCCACTTCATTTTGCTATCATGAACATGGTATAGTTATCTCCTGCTTTATCTTATGAACTTTGCTGCAGCAGACCAAGAGTGTTGAGGTATAATCATCACTATTGTCATAGAATATTTTCTTGATTTTTTCACTGGTTTTTCTACCCTGCATAGCGTTTAATTCCATGAACTAAGACAGTGCTTCTTTCATTCATTCTTTGAGGTAGACTCACAGGTATCTTCTATTATCATCAACAACAGTGATGAAATACTTCATCCCCCTTGAGGATAAGTTTTGCATAGGCCTACACAGATCTGAGTGTATATGATTTATTTTTCCTAGTTTTGGTTAAATCAAAGCTTGTAAATGGTTTCTGGCTTTTTACCCATATATGCTGTCTTACAGTACCCCAAATTAGATTGGTATTAGGCTTTACTCTGGAAATTAGCAGATTGTTGATGAGGTGAGCAAATAAACAAATCAATCTGTCCAAATCTCCTATGCAAAAGCATTGGGGTTTCTTCATTTAAGTTACATATAGTAACTTCCAGATATGATGGAATATAGTTCAACCTGTATAAACTCTGATCTCTGATACCCAAAGCAATATGGGCACAATTTTGATCAGTGATCTTGCATACAGAATTGTCAAAGCTAAATCTAAGTCCTTCTCCTGTGGCTTTGCTTACAGATAGTGTGTACTTGGCTATTTCTGTTACATAAAAGACTTGTTCTGTTGGATAGTGCTACATTGAGCCATGAGTGCCAAATGATGCCATTGTGTGCCAGGGAGGCCAAGTGAGCCTATACTTGGCCACAGAGGGTGCAGCATAGCTCTGCATCTTCATGCAAAGCACCCCCTGTGTTTCACCCATTGTGTTGAAGAAAATCCAATTTTTGACCTTTTTTAAGTCAATGTTGTACAGGATGTGTAAGTGCACAAAAGCATTGAAGATATGTATCTGATACTCAATACTCATGGCACTCTGAATCTAGCTCATGTGGCTTATAACATGTCACAAAAATACATGGCACTATCTTGGTCCACTGGAACTATCTGGCAATTTATTTAATTATTAGCGCTAAAGTAAGATCAATACAAAGCACTTATAGTGCCAGATAGTTCCAGTGGACCAAGATAGTGCCATGTATTTTTGTGACATGTTACAAGCCACATGAGCTGGATCCAGAGTACCATGGGTATTGAGTACCAGATGCATATCTTCTATCCTTTTGTGCCCTTACACATCTTGTACAACATTAATCCACAAAAAAACATAAAGAAATGGATTTTCTGCTGCATCATAGGTGAAACACAGGGGCTGCTTTGTATGAAGATGCAGAGCTATGTTTCACACTCTGTGGCCAAGTATAGTTTCACTTGGCCTCTCTGGCACACTATGGCATCATTTGGGACTATCCAACAGAACAAGTCTAAAATACTTCCTTGAAGATGTGCATGTGGCTTCCTTCACTACTTGAGACATTTAATTGGCTAGTTCCTTCTCCAACTGCAACAGGTGTACTTTCATCACCTATGAAACCATCTTCATTGGAACCTCTTGATTTTGGGGAAAAGTTCTTTTTGGCATATAAAGTGTTGAGATGCTCCAGTGTCAATGTACTCAGTCTCAGAATCCTTGTTTGTGCTCATATCTAGTGCAGATATGAATAGTCAGTCTGTATTTGTTGTGGCATTACAATATTGAAGATTTTTTGTCTAATTATTACTACCCCATAAATAGTAATTTGGTCTTGCAGGTGGATCCAGTCCAAATCAGCTGTAAAGATTCCACAATGGAATTGTGATGGTGCTGACAGCTTGGAATTATTGACACCCTTTTGATCTTATCATGGGACTGTGACAGTGCTTTGCTGATTCTACTGCTCTATCAGTAAGTAAACTTGACGGTGTTCAGGCAGTCCTTTAGCAGGTTTCAATTTCATTCTGACAGTCTTATTGCAGCATATGCTCATTTAAGTGGCCCTAACCTCCAAGTATTTCAAATCCTATACATGGTAAAAATTTCATGGCTTAAAGTGGACTTCTGTTAGCATTATAAAAGCAGTATGGAGACCTACCTCTAGTGCTGCATAATGTAACTATACCAATTTACCAAATGGTATTTGCTATTGCTGCCTTGCATTCACCATTCATCTATTTCATTGTAGAATCACCCCAGTTTACTTGCTTACCCCCTACTACCCAGTGTATTCCACATGTAGTTTGAATAAAAAAAAAACTATTGCCTCCTACATACAAACCTCTACATATATGCACAACCACTGCAATTGATACACTTTTATCACCTCAACCTTACAGATTTTAGTGTGGTACTTGCAAAGTTGCCATATACCTTGTACTGCCGGGAGCACATACATCCTGCAATCTAGTCCTTGGTTACCACCACTTTTGCCACAAGTACCTCCTGAATATCCTCAAAACACCTTGTAGTACTCCATATGAAAAATAATTTTGTCCTACAGGTTGATCCAATCCAGATCAGCTGTTTGGATCCTGCAATGAGTCCATTGTAATGCTGGCAGCTCAGAATTATTGGCCCTCTACACAATCTTCTGACAGAATTGCAATGGTATTCTGCTGATTTTACTGCAAAAAAAAAGTTAACAACTTGTTGGTATTTTAGCTGTCTTTAGACAAGAATTACATGGTATTCTAATAGTCCTGATGCACTCTACATATATATGAGCAGACCTAACCAGCCAATACATCCAGTTGCCTTATATAACAAGAAACTTGACAGTGTTCTAATGGTCTCATTGCAAACCTCTGCTGGCATTATTATGGGAGTGTAGCAGCTTACAGCTTGTTCTGTATGATGCTACCATACCAGTTTACCAAATGATATTTCCTTTTTCCACCTCCCCTTGCACCATTCATATTACCACAGTAAAGTCACCCCTATGTATTCATTTACCTACTACTACCTTAGGTATTCTGCATAAAGTTTGAATAAAAAAAACTATGGCCTCCTGCTTATTTACCTCTGAATATGTGCAACCCACTGCAATTGACACAATTCAATCACCTCAACTTTATAGCATTTTAGTGAGATACTTGCAAAGTTGGCATATACATTGTATTGTTGGTAACAAATAGATCCTGCAAACATTTACTTGGTTGCGGCCCCTTTTGCCATGAGTAACTCCTGAATCTCAGCAAAGAACTTATTGGTATTTAGCCAATATATTCCTTCTCCCTGCAGGATTCTAGCCCCCCTGATAGGTGAGCTCTGGCTCTTGTTTGGGTGATTTCCATATTGAATGGCATGGAAACTGGCATATGACCAAGTGAAACCCAGAATACTTTGTTAAAGTGGCTCTACTAACATGAGCTGTCAGTTGCACCCAACCCAACTTTGCATTACTTAACTGATTACCAACACATTGGGGCTGCTTGGCTTCATATTGCTAGAGGCAAAGGTGCCTCCATGTGCACTTCTGTCCTCAGTATTTCCAACTATTCCTGGCTGTCCTTGATTTGAAAACTCTTCACATTCATGACAGACTTGAAGGTAATATTCTAGATGAGATTGGGATATGGTAGTACCTACAACTTGAATTGTCTTCCTATCTCCCCACATATCTGCTCCAGAGGAAACTCCCAAAAGGTGAAGCAAGGCCAAATATTATCCACACACCAAGCAAGATAGAATATAGAATGGATACATTAACAGCAAAGATCTATGTGATCAGCTTTATCCTTGCATTATAGCCATTCAAATTCCATCACAAACTCCTTGCATAAAAGCTGTATATGCATCAAGTTGGCAATGGTGATCTGCTTCTGGGTAAATACTCCAACAATGTCAACATATAGCTCCTAATGCTTTCAATGTACACTTAGTAGAAATGGCTTCAAAAGGCCACTTGAATAAGTACATATCCAGCTCATCCAGTCTTTGCACTTTAGTTTTTGCACCTGAGTATAAGTACTCATTGGAGTCTGAGAGAAGTACTTTATTAGTAGAGAATCTGTCCCTATGAAAAATTATTGTAATGCTCCCATCAAAAGGCCATCAGAAAGTTGAAGTCCCATGACTAAGAGGTACTGATCCCATCAGGACACCATCCAGAGACCATTGATAAATAATTGCACCCCAGATTTCACAAAAACTTGGTCAAATTTTTCATCACAACAATGTATAAGTGGCTTTTGACTGTTTCCCTGCCAATTTCATCACTTTCTGATCCTGGACACTCAATCACCTCCCACATTTGTGTGCATTGATTGGGTATTGCCTCTTTTTGCACTCCTTACTTGCTGAGGTAACTGTTTCTCTTACTTTTCATGTATATAAATTGACTTGTTTCTGTTGAAACTTCAGTTGTACCTCAATTACTAATTATATTGACCCAAAAAAGCCCCTACACCCTACACTAACATTAAGCTCAACCCCACACTCAAAAAGTATTTCCATTAAAGCTCACCACTCAAAAAGTATTTCTGCTACAAAGCTGTGGTTCCATAACTTTGGCAAGAACCCAATGGCTTTATGCCACTGTTCATTCAATGGTTCCCTCATGTCCTGGTATTCAGCTGGCACTGCAAGGTCTTGCACCTCATCTGCCAGTCTTTGCAATAAATCTTTGCAAAATTCAAGTGTGTTTTCCTGAGCACTGCTCCTGAGAAAGTGCTGCAACCTCTTAGTGTGCCTATTGATGCTCCAAATTCCACTGAAGGCATTGTGATTGTCTTTCAAGCTCTTGACATTGTATCCTTGTCTGTCAGTGGGATCTCCAATCTGTCAATAATGTAGGATGTGGAGGCTATGGCAGACAAATTGCCTTTTTCTGCAAAATCATCTACCATGCTGGAGTGTAGCTCAACTGGCTGCACTTCCAACTCTTGTGAAAGCAGCTGTTTTCTTGTTGGTAATTCTTCTTGGCTATGATGGGATTCAGTCTGATCCAAGCTTGCAACGTTAATTGGCAAGAACTGCAGTATTTTCTTCATGCCTCCCTGTCTCAGACTTGGGTAGACATTTTTCCAATACCTTTTTCTTCATCACAGCCAGGTCTTTCACAGCTACTCTATCTGAGTGCTTCTTGTAATGAACTACGCTTTCTCCTTGATAAACACTGCTTTGACATATTTGTTTTGGCCTGCTTGTTCCTTGCTGGTACTCTTCAGGCAACCTGACATTTCTTTTCCTCTTGTTTCAAGCTCTGAACCATAGTTGTGACAGGCCCCTGTAAAAGCTGCTGGTCTTAATCACTGCCAGGTCCTTCACTGCTACTTTGACTAAGCACTTCTTGAGTGGTACTACGCTTTTTCCTTGAAAAATGTTGAGCTGGTGCATCCATGTCTGCCTGCTTGCCCCTAATTGACACTCTTCCAGCTACCTGACATCCCTTTGACACTTGACTGGAGCTTTTGGCCCTGCTTGTAATGGGCTCTTGAGGAAGCTGCTGGTTTTTAGCTATGGCTCCCTTATTCTTCTGCCTTTGATAGTTCCTGCTACTCTTAATATACCTTGTTAGCATACTAATGCTGGACCAAAATCCATTTGCCCATTTGAATCCAGGATAATGCTCATGAAACAAGTCAAGTGCATTCTGCTTGGCCTTAAGTTCCTGATGGTCCTATGGTATGCCAGCCTTAAGGTGATGGCATGCTAAATTTCTGATGGCCTCTTGAATATTAGCCCACTCTTCATTATTGCACTCAACAGCTTCATAGATCTTCAATGTCTTTTGACTTTTAGGCTTTGGTATTAATATCACATTGTCTCCCTCCCGTGCTGTGATAGGTTTTTCTGTGGGCTTTATCTTTGGGCACTGTTGTTGTGCTTCAAAGACTCTATGTTGTTCCTGGGCTGTGACATTGGGAAATGGCTCAATTCTTGTCTGTGACATTGAGCTACTTGAGTTCCTTCTTTGCAGCAAAGATACTGCCTTCTCTACCTGGGATACAGATTGCTCTATATGTATCATCCACTCATCATGTTTCTGGACTATTTCCTGATTTCTCTGGGCCATTGCATCTATCCCATCAGCCACTGCACCTAATTGCTTTATTAATGCTTTGGTACAAGCTGTCAATGTACTTGCTGATATGGGTGGTGGTGATGTTATGACAGCCACTTGCTGGTCTTCAACTGAGGGTACTGCATTTGCTACATTCTCATCTGCCTGAGCATACCAGTCAGCTTCTAGCTCAGCAGAGGTTCTCAATTGTCTACTCAACTGAGAGCCTGTGGAGTCTGCATTATTACCTTAAGTGTGCAAACGGCTAACATGGCCTTGTTTGGAAGTGGCCCTGCAAGTTGCAATATATGTCAAAGCTAGCTGTTGTCCAACTGTTCTTCTGTTGCAGTCCACAATGGGGTTTAGTTGGGAACCAGATGACTGTGCTTTATTTTTGGTGGCATATACATGGAAGTGAGTCAAACCAAGGGGGAAATAGTTCTACATATACATGTTTATGTGGTGCCACAACCTTATTTGTAATGCGTACTATGGCGGGTCATCATTGAATCTTACATTCATGAAGGTGGAATGTCTCAAATACAAGACTGTCTTAGATTAACATGAGTATTGACCAAAAAGTGATATAATAGCATTAGACTTGTTCCATTGTACCGTGCCAGGGTGCACGGCGCAATCCACGGTTGTCAAGAACAATCAGGCGCAATATTATAGCCACCAGAAGGCAGGATTGTTCTTGGACAATTTCACACTGTGCGGGACAATCTTGCACACTATGGCACAATCTGACACAATGAGGTTGGCACGGATGATTGTGCCAACTTGTAATATTTGCATCACGTGAGCAATTGGATACCGCTATTATGGCAGGTAAAATCCGGTATTTGGATATGTTTCTTTAATGTAAATGAAAATAAATGTGTACCACACTATAAACTACACTGATACTTACCATTTTGGTTACCCTCACTCCAATTGGACAGTATCTCAGTGGTTAATTGATCCAAAAGTATCCTGAAGCTGGCAGCCCCCAATTGCCTCATTAACTACTAAAAAAGCTACCTGATTTGCCATCAAATATTCCATTTTGCCCATTGGGCAAGTAAATCCCTGATCCTAGTGATTGGACAAGGTGTCATAGCTAGCACGCAAGCAATTGTGTAGGTGCAAAACGGATCCAATAGCTGCACTGGTATTACAAATGATGTATATATATGCAGGGTGTTTATTTATAGGTGTTCTGTCTCAAATGTGAGACAACCTTTATATTACTTTTATCAAAAATTTGATGATCACTGATTTGCAATGGCTCAATTCGGATGGCAAAAAAAACGGGTTGTCAGGATCATTACAAATATGAGCAATTCAAAGCAATTGCATCATCTTCTCCTGGGTTTTTTTCTCACAGGGATTACTACTGAAGCATTTGGTAGTGACTCACTTTGCGCACCTATACTACTTCCTGGCTGACTATCATCTTGGCTACTTGTATATTTGTAGTCAGTATTTTGCCCCCTAGTTGATGAGTGCAATGCTGCAGCTTGGCCGCGCTGAATTGCTCCAACTGAACCAACTAAACTGGCCTGTAGTGCCACATGCTGACGCGTTCTTTTACTTGCTAAGGGCTCCAGTGGTTGAGGCACTTCATGTTGGTCATCATCAGTCAGTTCACCAGAAGTAACTTGCTGATGGTCAGGCAAAATGGCATGTGCAGATGCGCCTTGACGCGTTGAGATGGCCCTTGGCTGAATTCAATATGATGCTGCATGTTGACATGACTTAGTCTGCTCCAATGGACTTGTGTCTAAATGAGCAGTTTGGCAAGTTCTTGTAGTTTTGCTCTGAAGCACGCGTGTTGGCCCAACGTGCATTGACTCAATGCGGGGCGTTCTGGTAAAGGGTGTTGGCATGGTCTGGACTGACGTGCACTGGTGCACTGTGGTTGCAAGAGATGGTAGGGAATCCAGCAAGGCGTGCTGGTGCAATCTGGACAATGTTGCTTGCGGTCTGTATTCTTCCTCCTGAAGCTCACCATCTGATTCCTCAAGGTATTTGCTTACCCTCTGTCTGATACTTTGGAGCGGTTGCCTGGATGAGTCCTGTGTATATTGCTCTTGGCAGCCACTTAGCTCTACTAATATATCACGTAGTACATTGGTTATTTGAGGCAAAAACTCATTCAAAATCTCTTTGGTTCCCAAAGTTGAGGCACAAATGGATGCATCCAGCCTGTACTGTGCAAATTGCACGCAAAATCATTCCTGCGCGGCTTCTTTCTCAAATCCCCTCACTCTCAGCTCATTCTTGATTTCAATACTTGTCTTGTTATATATCTTCTTACCTACATTGGCTGGCATCTTGATGTAGAACTCATTCCACAGCTTTCTACTCAAATTCTTCCATCTTTGTTGACTCTCTGAGATATCTAGTCCTGCTAGATTAATCAGTAGTGCCCAAATTTCTGTATGAAGGCTCATCATAGACACTTGAGCCATACTAAAATCATTTGGCAAGAACTCAAACGGATCTAACATTGACTTTTCCAGTCTGGACTGCGCTTGTGAGCTGGGGGATGGGTTTTGTCTGGGTTGTACTAAAGATAAGTTGAGGCTTGGTATGGGGACCATAGCAATGGATTTGGATACTTATACAGCCGTATATTGGCATCAACCTGGTCTTATATGAAATATATATGAAAGCTAATGTGATTGTTGAATTTTCCATATATTATGTATGATGCATCTTGGATTGCGTTGACATGGATCAGATCACATCAATCGCAGATTTCCTATTTGATCATAGACCTATGATTAAAGCATCAATAAAAGTACCAAGGCATTGTTTGCGGATGATTTTTGTGACATAATGATGGGATACATGGCAATTGATGGAGATTTAACCATAATGTATTAAAAATCAGATAAATAACTCAGATTGCGCCAAATCAATTCAAATTGCCTCCATACAATCATCCACCAATTTTAATATGATTTACTCATCTGAATGGTCTTTTCTCATCAATCCCATCACTACCACTGGATTTCCTTTTGACACACTAGAGGAGATCTATTCCAAGTACTGTGGACCATCAACCCCAATCTACTCAAGGAGATCCCTTGTTAAGCTTCTCTGCTTTTACAAGAACTATTGCCCTACAAGGTTTCATCCCACCATACATGGCAACAAAAGTCCTAGAAGCTTTCATTCCCAGCTGGCAGCAATGGAGAACCACCTTGTAGAGGGTATGAATGACTTAGAGCAAGCTTGAAATACTAGGTTCAGAAGCTCCAATAGACTTCCATATCCCAGAGTGTTCAGCAACAGGTTCCATATCAGGAGTATTTTGGATACCTTCCCAGTGAGGATTAACAGGCCTTCTAGAGGGCAGAGGCACTTTTATTCTGGCAAGTACAAGGCACACTGTGTGAAGTTTCAAGCACTGTCTGACATTGAGGGTAACATCATCTGGTTTAGTGGGCCACTTGCTGGAAGTAGGCATGACAAAGCACTCTGGGTAGAGAATCATCCTGAATTCAGTAGAGGGGAGAAATGTATGGCAGACTTAGCCAATATAGGAGAGGATTGTCAGAGATTAGGATATATTACAGCTTATAGAAAGCCAAGGAATGATGTGCCTAGCAGGAAGCAGAAGCTCAACAATGAGATATTTAATCATTTCAGAGTGAGGGTAGAGCATACATTTGGATATCTGAAGAGATTCTGTTGTGTTGTATTATGATTAGTTTGGGGCTTGTTCTACAATGTAGAGACTAATCAACAATATACAACAACTTCCAGTATGCTAATACTGAAATAGTTTATTGGGAGTTTGATATACCGATAGAAGATATAACTTTCACTAATTTCCTCAATCTTGGGCTCAAAATATACTGTAGGCAGTGTTTATCACTTCTAGAGCAGTGTTCTGACCTTCTGTTGACTAATGGGCTTATTTACTTTTATAGTAACTTTTCCTTATTTGGAAGTCACTTTCCTTTCTGAGAAAATATTTCCTAATATGGAAATTCTGAACTCCCCTTTAACCTAAAGGGGTGTGTTGTAGAAGTCTCTAAAGGGGTCTTTAGACCTAAAGGGGTGTCTAAAGGGGTGTCTTTAGAGTAAAGGGGCTTCTTGTAGTGGTCTCTAAAGTGGACTTTACACTAAAGGGGTGCCTGAAGGGGCTTCTTTAGAGTAAAGGGGTTTCTTAAAGGGGTCTCTAAAGGGGTGTCTAAAGGGGTGTCTTTAGAGTAAAGGGGTTTCTTAGAGGGGACTTTTCCAACAGAAAAGTGGTAGTTTCTTGTAGAACTTAGATTGGATTCTTGTGAGCTTTGCAGTCTCTTTACTGATGTAGTACTGATCAAAGTCAGATTACTCAACAGTGCAAGTGATGCAGGGGAAGTCTTATAACCTTTAAACTTGTAATTGTAGTGTGGATATTCTGGAAAGAGAGGCTCTCTCTTTATTTTTCAGCTGGGGAAGTCATATATATGAAAATTTTGAAGGATCAAAGTTTTTGGGCGATTGCGCAAGCAATACACGTGATACGCAGCTAAAATTTTGCAGTGGCACATATCGGACATAGGCGCAGCACCTGTGAAAATATCACGTGATTTGATTGGCTGGTTCAAAAGTTACACGCGATCAAAGTCACCATAGTAATCCTAGCAATAAGGCATAGTATATATAATAGTTAGACTCTTTTGGTCATAACTCCTTAAGTACTGCTTCAAATGAGCTGTAATTTGAAACATGTGTTGGCTACTACGTGTTCTGCATGACATAATATTCTTGGGTGGATTGCTTGTCAGGGTCTGGAGCATTTGTTCTTCAAAGTTGGAAATTCTTGATCTTTCACTTGTGTGTTACAATAGCAAAAAGCAAAATAAAGAAATGAGTGCAATATTGGTTTAGAGATATTGTAGTAATGGAATACTTTCCATTACCACAATTCAGCATATTGGCAGGTTAATACAGAGGAAAGTCATATATAGGAGAAAACAGCAGAATAGGTAAAATAGTTAAGATACTTATTAATGCACAGTATGTTCATACAAGAATACATCCACTGAGAGAAATGTGTATGAAGCATTATGAAGAGTAAATAAAGCAAGGAAAACACTATTCTGAGCAACTTAAGTAAGATTGAGTAAAATTACCAGTAACTGTACCATACCACTGGCATCATGGTAGAAATTATAGTGCCAGATAGTGCCGTAGAGTGCCAGATTGATCTGGTACCATAAACAGGCTGGCACTATGTGGCACTATCCAACAGAACAAGTCTAATATATGGAAAACTCAACAATCACATTAGTTTTCATATATATTTCATATAAGACCAGGTTAATGCCAATATGCCACTGTATAAGTATCCCAATGTGTCAATTTGGTCCCGATACCAAGTCTCAACTCAAACCCACCAAACTGCTCAAAAAGACACAAGTCCATTGGAGCGGGCCAAGTTGCATCAACAAGCAGCATCACATTGAACTCAACCAAGGGCCATGTCAGCACATCAACTTGCATCTGCACATGCCATTACACCTGACCATCAGCAAGTTTCTTCTGGTAAACTGATGGATAATGACCCACATGAAGTGCCTCCACCACCAGAGCCTTTGGCAAGTAAAAGAACATGTAAGCACATAGCACTGCAGGCTGGCTCAGTTGCAACATCCTGAGCAATTCAGCGTGGCCAAGCTGCAGCATTGCACTCATGAACTAGGAGGCAAAATACTGACTACAAATACACAAGTAGCCAAGAGGATAGTCAACAAGAAAGTAGTTTAGATGTGCAAAGTGAAATACTGCCAAATGCTTCAGTAGTAATCCCTGTGAGAAAAAAGCCTAGGAGAAGATGATGCAATTGCATTCAATTGCCATTTTTTGTAATGATTCAAACAACACAATTTTTTTGCGATCCACATCAAGCCATTGCAAATCAGTGATCACTCAATTTTTGATATAAGCAACATCAAGGTTGTCTCACATTTGAGACAGGACCCCTATAAATAAACACCCTGCATATGTACACATCATCTGTGGCACTAGTGAAGCTATTTGATCTGATTTGCACCCATACAATTGGTTGCGTGCTAGCTATGACACCTTGTCCAATCACTGGGATCAGGAATTTACTTGCTTAATGGGCAAAATGAAATATTTGATGGTGAATTAGGTAGCTTGTGTATTGGTCAAAGAGCCAATTGGGGGCTGACAGCTTCAGGATACTTTTGGACCAATAAACCACTGAGATACCACCCAATTGGAGTGATGGTAACCAAAATGGTAAGTATCAGTGTAGTTTATAGTGTGATACACATTTATTTCCATTTACATTAAAGAAACGTATCCAAATACTGGAATTTACCTACCATAATAGCGGTATCCAATTGCGCATATGATGCAAACATTACAAGTGGGTGCAATCATTTGTGCCAACCTCATTGTGTCAGATTGTGTCATAGTGTATGAGATTGCCCCACATGGTGCAAAATTGTCCAAGAGCAATCCTGCCTACTGGTAGCTACAATATGGTGCTGTAGTAGGGTGAGAGTGACACTCACTGACAGATGTGCGCATTCCCCTATTTTCTACTTCCCTTTATCTCTACTACACTTATTTTAGTTTCATCCCATTTGTCTTACCTGATCAGTACTATCCCATAAGCTGGTTGACTATCACATCTGCTTACCTTATTGCATAAGTTACCCCTCACTTTATGTAAGATTACTAGCTATAAGTGCTTCTATATTAGGCAAGTACTCGCACCAGTACCTGGAACACATGATCAACCCATGTCACCATCCCTACCATTTCCCTACCATATATGGTATCCCTATGTTACACAGGTTTTGGAATACTGATTCCTGATTGGCTGGATGTGCTGTGCATCTTAGAATCTTCCGGCACCTACTTAGAACATTCTTAGGTCATTCTGATGTCATAAAGATTTCTATTAATATCTGGAACTGTTTGGAACACCATGATTAGTAATCACTTAGCCAGTAAGAGAAGTATATAAGGGAGGCTTTCCCTCAACAATAAATCATCATCCCTTTTATCAATATTCTAACTTGTTGATTAGCGTGATCACTGCTACCTGCTGCCACCTGAACGTCCAACCCCAGACTACAGGACACTCCCAGGAAACCGCACTGACAGCCAACTGACCTTGGAGGCACTACTTGTGAGGAATACTCAGCATAGGTATCTTTTATTATATT
Organism: Basidiobolus meristosporus CBS 931.73; assembly: GCA_002104905.1. Taxonomy (NCBI): domain Eukaryota; kingdom Fungi; phylum Basidiobolomycota; class Basidiobolomycetes; order Basidiobolales; family Basidiobolaceae; genus Basidiobolus; species Basidiobolus meristosporus. The sequence continues at coordinate 40,116 of MCFE01000517.1, read as the reverse complement.
TGATTCTTTCCCAAGTTTGTTCTTGTACAGGCAAAGATACTTTTCTGTCTTTGTAACTATTGACCACAGCTGCATTCTATCAAGTCCCTGCTGGTGGAGTTTACAGTTGTTTTGACTTTGGAAACTTTAGTACATTGTCATCTCAAAGGATGCTGAACCCAGCACATACTTTTGTTAAGATGCCAACCAAGTTGGGGATTGTAGCTCACTAGTTTTCCCTTGACAAGCTTGTGGCTTTATTCCCCATCACATTAGATTAGAGACAGATCCAAAGTATTCCTAGCAAGCTTTTGCCAGAGGTTATTGCATCCAGTGAACACCCCACACACAAAACACTCAAGAAGTGTTGGATATATTTCTCCCTTGGACTTATGCACCACCACAGTGCCCAATTGTTCTTTGAGACTGTGGATTGCACCATGTGCCCTGGCATGGTACAATGGAACAAGTCTATTGACTAAATACCAAGAAGTTCTTTGCAGATATTCAGGAGGTATTAATGGCACAATTGGTGACAACCAAGCATGTGTTTGCAAGATGTATATGCTACCAGCAGTACAAGGTATATAGGAACTTTGCAAGTATCACACCAAAAAGCCATAAAGTTGAGGTGATAGAAGTATGTCAATTGCAGCAGGTGTGCATGTTTGTAGAGGTTAGTAAGCAGAAGGCCATATTTTTTTTGATTTGCACTATATGTGGAATACCCAAGGTAGTAGTGGGTAAACAAGTAAAGAGGGGTGACTCTACAGTGGAATACATGAATTGCACAAGGAGAGGTAGAAGAAGGAAATACTATTTGGTAACTTGATCTGGTGGCATTATACAGAACCAGCTGTAGGCCACCATACTGCCAATATGATAACATCAGAGTCTTGTTGTGCGGCCATTAAAATATTGTCAAGTTCCATGCCATATAAGGCCATTAGATGTCCTGGCCAGTTGGATCCATTTAAAATAGTTGTAGAGGGTAATAAGACCGCAATTATACCATGCAATTAATGTCACAGCACCAACCAAATCTTGTCATGTTTTATCACTTTATTTGGTAGTAGAATTAGCTAAATGCTGTCATGATCCCATCATAAGATTGTTAAGAGAGTCACTAGTTCTAAGCTGCTGGTATTATGATGTATGATGGTTGGATCCACCTGCGGGACCAAATTATTGTTCATAGGGTGTGATATCTTGCCAATTCTTATAAATTTTTTTGGTTTCTCAAAGGGTACATTCAGCATGAGATGCCTGGTACAGCTTGCTCATTAGTATAGGGATATTGTGGAAAAGCAACTAAATTACTCCCCATGGAAAGCTTTTGCTCCAACAAGTTGCCTCCATTTTAGGTATCTCCAGTTTCCAGTTAATGGCTCATAGCTTGCCAACTTTGCTGCACTTGCATGCGCACTTCTGTATGTTTTCTCTGTGGGAAGACAATGTTCTTAGTGCTGTTTTTGGTATAATAATTGTGCATGTAAGTTTTAGAGTAAATCTCCTGGTTCCCACAAATTCACCACTAATACTGTCCATAGTGCCTCAAAATGCGTGCTTTCTTGCTGAAGGCTGGGGTATCTCCAACACAGATAACAATACAAACTTTGATATGACGGCTATTTAGTAGTATCTGGCAGGACAGTATCCAATACTCATTCACATATGAATATGGGTAGTTATCCAGGTTGGATGGTGATTTAGGCCCTAATATTGGTGAGAATACCATCAGATTTCTACTCTAATACTGCAAGATAAGTGACATATTGAGGTTGATGAGAATCAGTGGCCAGCAGAATTTGCGGGTAAAGTACTTACTTAAAGAGAATCCATCAATCATAAACACAAATGCATGGTCAAACATACCTTCAAGGCTGCCCTTGCTTCTTAGTTGCTTATAATGTTTACCATTATACTCTATGAAAAATAACTTGGTCCTGCAGGTGGATCCAATTCACATCAGCCATCAGGATCCTGCAATGAGTCTGTCATAATGCAGGCAGCATGGAATAATGCACCCTTCACATAATATTATGATAGGACTGTAACAGCATTTGGCTGATTTTACTGCCAAATGATGTAGTAAATGTGACAGTGTTTAGGCAGTCTTTTGACAGGAACTGTATGGCATTCCAATGATCTTAATGCACTCTTGACTTATTTAAGCAGACCTAGACAGCAAATACATCTAATTGCCCTATATGGCAAGAAACTTAATGGTGTTCCAAGTACTTGAAAACCTGTGTAGGCATTATAACAGCAGTATGGCAGCCTACTGCTAGTTCTCTATATTGCTACTTTACCAGTTTACCAAATGGTATTTTCCTTTTCTGCCTCCTCTTGCACCATTCATATATTCTATTATGGAATCACCCCTCTATATGTGCTTACCCACTACTACCCTGGGTATTCCACATATAGTTTGAATCACAAAAAAAATGGTCTCCTGCTTACCAACTTCTACATATGCACACACCCCCTGCAACTGACACATTTCTATCACCTCAGCTTTACAGCACTTTAGCAGGATACTTGCAAATTTGCGATATACCTTGTATAGGTGGTAACATATATATGTAGCAAATATGTGCTTGGTTGCTGCCACTTTTGCCATGAATGACCCCTGCATTTCTGCAAAGAACTTAATAGTATTTAACCAATATATTCCTTCTCCCTGCTGGATTCTAGTCTCTCTTATAAATGTGCTCTGGCATTTGATTGTGCAAATTCTGTATTGAACGGTGTAATAATTGGCTTGTGACCAGAAGAAGCCCAGCATACTATGGTACAGTTGGCCTAATAAAAATCAGTTGCTAGTTGTGCCCAACCCAACTCTGCATTACTTAACTGATTACCCACACTTTGGGGTGGCTTAGCTTCTTAATGCCAAAGGTACAGGTGTCTCAATGTTAACATCTGTCCTTTGTATTTCCAACCTTTTGTGGCTGTCTTCTATATGCCAACTAATCTCTATGAAAAAAAAGTTTGGTCCAGCAGGTGAATCAAATTTGGATCAGCCATCAAGATCCTGTCAGAAGACTGCTGTAATACTAGCAGCTTGGAATTAATGACCCTCTACACAATCTTGTGATGGGATCACAATGGTGTTTTGCTAATTTTATAGCTAAATAAAGATGATAATATATAATGGTGCTTTTAGAGTGTTTTGCCAAGGGTGCCATGGCATTGTTATAGTCTTTGTGCACTTTGCAACTATTTGGGTGTATCTAACTGGCCAGTACCAATTGCACTATATGGCAAGAAACTTGAAGGTGTTTTAATGGCCTCTTTGCAAGCCTCTGATGGCATTATCATGGCAGTATGGCGGCCTACAGCTAGTTCTGTATAATGCTACCATACCAATTTATCAAATGATATTTCCCTTTTCTACCTTCCCTTGCACAGTTCATATACTCCACTATGGAATCACCCCTCTTTATTTGTTTACCCACTACTACCTTGGTATTCCTCATATAGGTTGAATCAAAAAATACTAGGGCTCACTGCTTACAAACCTCTACAAATGCGTGCACCTGCTGCAATTGATATACATCTATCACTTCAACATTATAGCTTTTTAGTGCAATGCTTGCAAAATTGCCATACACCTTGTATTGCTGGTAACATATACATCTTGCTAACATGTGCTGGCTTGCTACCACTTTGGCAATGAACACCTCCTGAATATCTGCAAAGAACTTTTTGACATTTAGGCATTATTGTCCTTCTCCCTGCTGCATTCTGTCCCCCTTATAGGTGCATTCAGGCTCTTGCTTGCATGAATTCTGTATTGAATGGTGTATTGGTTGGCTTGTGATCAAGGTGGAAAATGGATAATCGACAGGTTGGCGATAATATGGGTATGAATAACTAATATGTTTGCGATGATTTGGAACGTTGGCAAGATAAACAAAATTTATGGCAATATATGCTATTGTCAGAAGAGTTTTGAGACATCTAGTAATGTTGAATACAACTATATTAAAAACTAATAATTTGCTGTTAGTTAGGAGAAGAGAATACGTGATAGATGGTCCAAAAAGTACATAAAATACAATCATAAATGGCAGATTGAGAATTGTTAATTTAGAAACACCTTTGACAATATGTAAAAGACTTAATACAGCAACAGGCCCAAAAAGATAAGCAATGGTAAAATATCCATAAAGACCCATTGTAGAATCTTTTTTGCTGTCCAGGGCCAACAAATGGATAATACAAATTCCGGAGCAAAGAATGGCCAATTGAAAGATGCCAACTTATCCAAGGCAAGATGGCAACAACATTTTTTTGATGAACTCTTCCTGGCTATACTCTATGTGCCAATTAATCATATTCATGAGGGCTAAAAGATTATATTCTTGATGAGATTGGGATATGGTAGTACCTGCAACTTGACTTGTCTTCCTTTCTTCCCATTCATGTGCTCCATAGGAAACTCCTAAAAGGTGAAGCAACGTCCAATATTCTCAACACACCAAGCAAGATTAAGTAGCAAATGGAAACCGTAATGACAGAGATCTACACATTCAGCTGTAAGCTTGAAATATAGCCATGAAAATCCTGCCACAAACTCTTTGAGCAAAAGCTCTAGAGGAATCAAATGGGCATTGGTGATCTTCTTTTGGATAAATATTCCTACAATGTCCTCATATGACTCCCAATGCTTTCAATGTACTCTTGGTAGGAATGGCTTCAGAATGCCAATGGAATATATACATATCCAGCTCATCCAGTCCTTGCACTTGTATTGTTACATATGTATTTGAATGCTGACTGGAGCCTTTGAGAAGTACTCAGGGTAGCAGATATTCTGTAATATCTTGCTAATTCTTTCAAATTTCTCTAATATCTCAAAGGGCTCACTTAGCCTGAAATGCCCCATGTACAACTTGGTCATCAATATAGGGATATTGTTGAAAAGCAAATGCATTGCTTCCAGTGGAAAGCTTTTGCTCCAACAGATACCACCTATCTTAAGTATCTCTGGTTTCCAATTGATTCCATATTCTTGCCAACTGCATATAGCTTGCCAGCTTTGCTGCAATTGCATGCTGACTTCTGTACATTCCCTCTATGGGAAGAGGATGTTCTTAGTGCTGGTGTTTAGGAAATAATTATATGTGTGAGTTATGGGGTAAATCCCCTAGATCTCACACATTTGACTGCAATACTGTCCATTGTGCCTGGAAAAACCTGCTATCTTGCAGATGGCTGGTTTATCTCCAATGCAGATAACAATATGCACTTTAACATGATGGCCATTTACTGTTATCCAGCTGGAAAGCATAAGAGATTCATCCAGCAATGTATACAGGTAGCTGTCAAGGTTGGACAATGATTTATGCCCAGATACCAGTGAGACTACTATTGGATTATTGCTCTGATGCTGTCAGATGGGTGGCAGATTCAGATTGATGAGAATCAGTGACCAGCTGGATTTGCTAGTGGGAAACTTGTTTAATGAGAATCCATCAACTTGAGATGTGCCATCTATAACTTGGTCATCAGTATAGGGATATTGCTGAAAAGCAAATACATTGCTTCCAGTGGAAAGCTTTTGCTCCAACAAATTCCCTCTATCTAAAGTATATCTGGTTTCCAATTGATTCCTTATTCTGGCCAATGGCTTATGGCTTGCCAAGTTTGCTGCAATTGTGTGCTGACTGCTGTATGTTCTCTTGGTAGGAAGATGATGTTCTTGGTGTTGGTGTCTAGATAATAATAATGCATGTGAGTTATAGAGCTTAGTCCCCTGAATCCTGCACATTCAACATTAATACCATCCATTGTGCCCTGAAAAGCCAGCTATCTTGCTGATGGCTGGGTATCTCCAATATAGTAAATTGTTAGGATCTGCCGCTTGACTGTTTAAGTTAGATCAGTTTTTAGTCAAATCAAATAGTATATGTTTAGGTTATCAATATATCACTATTATATATGAAATCAGTAGCATTAGTCAGCAAATGAATCAGCAAATCCTTTTCAGACAGAACTAGATATATTAAGTAGGATCTTATTGGGTGATAATGATGCAATCAAATGAGTCATCAGCCACAACTTACATTAGGAAATAGTTACTACCTGCAGAGTTAGAGTGCACAACACTATCCAACAATCACCATTTTACTTAGTGTATTGATGTAAACCAAGGATTCCAGGAGATCTCACACAACCCAAGCTTACAGTTGCCTTAGACAATGAACTTAGTCAGCCCAGTAGACACCAGCAATTGGAACAAAGACAACAAGAGGCACAGACCAAAGTATCTCAAAGTGCAGAAAAGATGAAGCAGAGACTTGATAAGACTATAGCACCAGAAGCATTGACAGTTGGGAACTTTGTATTGCTAAGAAACAACACTTGGAAAAAGTTTGAGCCACAATAGACAGGACCATTCAAGATCATCAGAGAATGTCCATTTGCAACTTACCAACTAGTAGACAAACAAGGCAATATCTGGGAGTACTTAGTGCATAGGGACAGACTGAAGCTTGCAAGACTTGCTGAGAATACTGAATCATCATGGTATTGGTATCACAACAAAAGAGATTCAGGAGAACCTTCTCAACTTTATTAGGGGAGAATGTTATGATCTGCCGCTTGAATGTTTAAGTTAAATCAGTTTTAAGTCAAATCAATTAGTATATGTTTAGGTTATCAATATATTAGTATTATCTGTGAAATCAGTAGCATTAGTCAGCAAATGAATCAGCAGATCCTTATCAGACAGAAATAGATATATTAAGTATGAACTCATTGGGTGATGATGATGCAATCAAATGAGTCATCAGCTACAACCTACATTAGGAAATACAATTAGTCAGCAATTGACCTGGCAAAATGTATATAAGGAGCTGCTGGAACCTCAATAAAGATCAGCTCAAGTTTTAGTGAATACAATACTAGCCAAACTCCCTATTCCTCTACAACTCTTATACAAAGACTTGTAACAAAATAATGTGCCCTTTTGCATGATGGCCATTTACTGTTATCCTGTTGGAAAGCATTCAATATCTATCCAGCAATGGATACAGGTGGCTATCCAGGTAGGATGGAGATTTTGGCCCAGATACTAATGAGACTACCATTGGATTTTGGCTCTGATACTGTAAGATGGGTGGCAGATTCAGGTTGATGAGAATCAGTGGCCTACTGGATTTACTGGTAGAGTACTTGGTTAATGAGAGTTCATCAGGTGCCAAGGCAAAGGCTTGATACTGAGTGCAGTTCTTTATAGCTTCACAATATTTGTTGGACTGCATGAGCTTCTCTATATGGGGTGCTACTGGAATATGTCTAGCATGTGAACAATGTTTTCCCCTAGTGGTGGTGGATTTCTGACAAGTTGGACACCTTGCAATGGTGTCATTTTCTGATGTGAATGCCATGCAATTGTTAATGCATGCTGATATCAGGACAGTCTCTGGGCTGTATGTTGCCAGCTGCATACAGTTTTCCATTTGCACATTTTACATGATAAGTTGAATCCCAGGATAATTTTGGCAAGAAGTTGTAGTAAATTCTGGCACCCACCACTACTGATATTTGTGGAAATATGCAACTTTGTGCACCACAACATCACATCATTCACCAGTAGATGGATTACTGGGCTCACCTGATACCGTAAAGTATCCTTGGCATTTTTTTCACAGGTTTTGTCTCATTGCATAATGGGATTTTGCCAGGTTCATTCAGGGTACTATTGCTAGGGAATATAGGCTCTCAATCCATCAGTGAGCCTGCTTCTTCAAAGCTATTACTCTATGTGCCTTACTCAGAGAGATGGGGTGGGCCTAAAGGCATCACAAACTCTCATGACTCAGTTTCCACAAGGTGACAAGTATAGCCAGATGCCATTATTGAAGTATCAAGTGGCCAGCAAGATATTGTTGGTACAGCAGTGACTGCTGAATGGTCAGATATGACTTGTATGCAAAACACTGGCCATGATCCTTGTAATACTTCTTATGCTGTCTGCATGCTTCATGGCTGAGAGGCTTGCTGCAATAGTCACATGGTCTTTTTTCTCTTCTTTTACAGTGCTAAATCAAAGTAATCTTGTCCATGGGGCAAACAGTCAGACTCTCAACAGTGTATCTCTATTATATCAATCTTTTGTCAATACTTGTGTGAATTTAAGTCAGTCTTGTACTTGCAACAATGCACCCACATGGATGTAAGATTCAATGATGACCTGCCATAGTAAGCATTATAGATAAAGTTGTGTCACCACATGCACATGTATATGTAACACTATTTCCTCTTTGTTTGACTCACTTCCATATATATACTGCCAAAGGAGAAAGCAACATTGTCTGGTTCCCAACCAAACACACCATTTACAGCAGCAGAAGAACAGTTGGACAACAGCTTGCTTTGGCATTTAGTGCAACAGGTGGGGCTACAACCAAAAAAGGCCATGTGGATAGTGTGCCAACTGAATGGTATAATATGGAGTCCTCAGGCTCTCAATCAAGTAGGCAATTGGTAATCTCTGCAGAGCTGCAAGCTGACCATATTGCTGAGGCAGAAAACAATGTAGCAAAAGCAGTACCTTCAGCTGACAACCAGCAAGTGGCTGTCATAACTTGACCACCACCTGTATTAGCAAGTATATTGTCAGCTCATACCAAAGCATTAATCAGGCAATTAGGTGCAGTGGCTGATAGGAGGGATGCAATTGCCCAGAGAAATCAGGAAATAGTCCAGAAACAGGATGAGTGGATAATACATGCAGTGCAATCAATATCCCAGGTAGAGAAGGCAGTATCTTTGCTGCAAAGAAGGAATTTAAGTAGCTCAATGTCACAGCCAAAAATGAGCTATTTCCCAGTGTAACAGCAGAGGAACACTGTACAGTCTTTGAAGCACAATAGTAGTGCCAAAGATATAGCCCACAGAAAAACCTATCACAGCATGAGAGTGAGAAAATCTGGCATTTATACCAAAGCCTAAAAATCAAAAGACATTGAAGATCCATGAAGCCATAGAGTGCAATGAAGCAGAGTGGGCTAATGTACAAGAGGCTGTTAGAAGTCTAGCATGCCAACAACTTAAGGCTGGCATAACATGGGACCATCAGGAACTCAAGGCCATTCAATATGTGCTTGACTTTCTACATGAGCATTATCCTGGATACAAACAAGCAAGCAGTTTTTGGGCCAGCATTGAGGTGCTAAGAAAGTATCACAAGCATAGCAGAAACTATCAAATGTGGAAGGACAAGGGTGAAATGGCTAAAAACCAGCAGTTTCCTCAAGAGCCCACTGCAAGCAGGGCCAAAAGCCCCAAACAGAAATTAAAGAGGTATCTGGTAGCTGGAAGAGAGTCAATAAAGGAGAAGCAGGAAGACACAGATGCACATGCACAACATTTACCAAGAAAAAAGCATACTTCTACTCAAGATGCACCAGTCAAAGTAGCAGTAAAGGACCCAACAGTGATAAAATAAGTGGCAACTGCAGGAGCCTGTCACAACATGGGCTGAGAGCTTGAAATAAGCAGGAAAGCAGCATCAAGTTGCCTGCAGAGTCCCACCAAGAGAAAATCAGGCTAAAACAGATGCACCAGAGAAGCATCATCAAGGAGAAAGTGTAGTTCAATACAAGGAGCACTCAGACAAAGTAGCAGTGGAAGACCTGGCAGTGATAACGCTAAAGATAAAGGGGAAAAAGTCTATGCAAGCCAGAGAGAGGGCGGCATAAGAAAAAGCTGCTGTTGTTGCCAACTAATGGTGTAAGTTGGCAACAGACTGAATCCCATCATAGCCAAGAAGTATTATCAACAAGAAAACAGCTGTTTTCACAAGAGTTGGAAGCTCAGCCAGCTGAGCTACACTCCAGTGAGGTGAATGAATTTGCAGAGAGAGGTAATTTGTATACTACTGCCTCCATGTCTTCCATTTGGACAATGAGGAGATCCCACTGACAGGCAATGCAACTGCTGAGATATTGAACTATTTAGTGTCATTCAGCAGCTAAAAATTTGCTTATCAATTCTGGACTAGTCTTGGTCCCTGTAGGACTAAATTACAGCCCTAACTTTGCCACTTTCTTTCAGTTCTATGATCTTGTGATTATTCCCCAACAGTCAAAATCAAATTAGTACCTTACCAAGCATTTTGTACTAACCCTGAAACTGCAACAGAATGCTCCTGAGTGCTGAGAAAATCTCCATAATTAGTGTTACAGTTATATTAATTCTAGAAAGGAATAAATACTGTGCTTATTTATAAATAAACAACAGTTCAGCTATTATCATTATTTCTTGATAAGTTCCTTAAATCTAAAACACTTCTTTAATAGCAACAAGTTATGAGCCCCAATTGCCTCAATTCAACCCAAAGATAACATTGACCAGCAAACAAAAGAACACAAATCCCTGCCAAAATATGCCCAATGCTGGAACCAAGAAGTAGAAAAGGGATCTCTCTTGGCTATTGTGAGGATTCTGAAGGGCATAGAATGTGTGATTGCAAGATTCAGAAGCTGTTCAGGAGCAGGGGTATTATATTTGAGGAGAAATTAAATCAGAAAGCCACTGAGTGCATTAGCCAGCTACCTGAAGATGCAATCACCACTAATGAAGAAGATACATACCTAATCGTGCCAGATATGGATGAAACTATTTGAGTTCCAGATCAGAACAAATTATCACCATTATGATATCTACCGGAATGACAAACACCCCTGGATATGGGTAGCAGACATCAAATGATTACAAAGTGGCTCATCTTGCCTACTGTTCCAAACCTGAGAATCAGGAATAAGCAATGCAAAGGCCAGATGTTATTATATGGCACCAGGCCATGCAAGAAGAGTACCAATCACTGATCAGGGCAAAAACATGAGACATGGTAGATACTCCAAATAGGAAAAAGCCAAGATGATGTAGCGGGGTGTACAAGATTGAGGTATTCTCAAATGGTGCCATTGATAAGTAACAAGCTAGATTGATGGTCAAAGGCTATTCCCAGATCCAGGGACTCAACTTTAAGGAAACATTTGCTCTGGTTACCCAATTTGACTCCATTGGGACAGTTCTAGACCTGGCACCTGCACACACTTTAGATTGACACCAAATGGATGTTAAAACAGCCTTTCTAAAAGGGGATCTGTAAGAAGCTATATATATGGAGCAACCAGATGGTTTTACCAATTCAAAAGGCCCCTATAGGTATGCAGATATAGGAAACTGTTTTATGGGTTTCAGCAGGCACCTAAAGCATTGCACAGCCAGATTGGCATAAGTGACCAGGAGGCATTTCAACAGATAGAGTCAGATCTCTTCAGCAAGTCTGAGATGAAAGTTCTTGGAAAATTGCAGCAACCACCATGGCCAAAACCTGCAATTGAGCAAATCTCAGCCAGTTTTTGGTGAAAACAGCTCATGTATGGACCAAAGCTTTCCTTATCAATCAATGGATGGTGGCCTGATGGATTTGATGGTGTCTGCACTTTCTATTATTGCAGTGGCAGTTTGAAAAGTCAGTTATTTCATGCAGAATTATGAATCTGATCAAATTGCACCACTTATACAAATCTTAAGATATCTGCAAGGTACAATCAATTAGGTTCTGGAATAATCTGAAGCAACTGATAAGGGTAGATTCAATAGCTTATGTGATTAAGACTGAGGTAGGGATCCAACTTAGCAGATGCTCCACTACTGGGTATGTATTTCTATATGCTGGTGCAGCTATTACTTGGAGTTGCAAGAAACAACCATCTACAACCCTTTCTACAACTGAAGCTGAATATATGGCTAGCAACTATGAAGGCTGTATGGCTGCAAAATCATAGTTAAGAGGAATTACAAACTAGAAAACAGCTGTTTTCTCAATAGTTGAGAGTGCAGCCAGTTGAGCTACACTCCAGGGAGGTTGATGAGTTTAGAGAGAAAGGCAATTTTCTTACTATTGCCTCCATGCCCTCCATTGTTGGCAGAGTGGAGATCCCACCAGCAGACAAAGTAATAATGTCAAGAACTCAAAAGGTTGTGACAATGCCTTCAGTGGAACTTTGGAACTGTTGAAATATTGGACTATTTGGTATCATTCAGCAGCTAAAAATTTACTTAACAATTCTAGGCTAGTCTTAGTCACTGTAGGACTCATTTACTGCCTTAACTTTGCCACTTTCTCCAGATATATGATCTTATGATTATTCACCTATAGTCAGGATCAAATTGGCACTATTACCAAACATTATGTACTAACCCTGAAACTGTTACAGAATGCTCCTGAGTATTGAGAAACCCTCCCTACTTAGTGTTGCAGCTGTATTACTTCTACAAAAATATAAATACTGAACTTCTTTATGAATAAACAACAGTTCAACTATTATCACTATTTCTTGATAAGTTCCTTATATCCAAATCACTTCTTAAATTGCAACAGGTTATGAGCCCCGATTGCCTTAATCTATTCTAAAGATGACTTCTACCAGCAAACAAAGCAATACCAACATATTCCCTGTAAAGGAGAGGTTTGATGGGAAGAACTACAGACTTTGGAGAATCAAGATGCAGATCCACCTTGAGGAAAGAAAGCTTTGGAACATAGTAACAGGAAAGGAAGTTGAGCCCAAAGGAACAGCAGAAGATATGGAGAAGTTTCAAGAGAAGGAGAGAAAGGCCTTCAATGCAATATGCATCAATGTGCAAGACTCCTTCTTTGGTCAAATCCATGCCTCAAATACTGCCAAAGCAGCATGGGAATCCTTAGAGAAGATCTTTAGAGCAAAGTCAGTATCAAGTAAGCTTTATTTGAAACAAAAGTTCTTCAACATGAGAAAAAAGCCAGATGATGACATGCTACAACTCATTACCAGAATGGAGACACTTGCAGAAGAACTTTACAGTATTAATGCTGGTGTAGATGATGAAGAAAAGATACTCTGTCTGCTTTGCAGCCTACCAGACGAGTATGAGCCACTCATACTTTCTTTTGAAAGCAGAGAAGACAACTTGACTTTAGACTATGTCAAAGGAAGACTTCTCCATGAGGAACTCAGACGTAATGACCAAGCAGAGAAAATTGAAGATAATGCTTTATTCAGTTCAGAAAGGCATACAGAAAAGAAGGGAAAGCAACAAAACCAAAGAAAACCTGGCTGCTGTAACTACTGTAAGAAGCCAGGATACTGGGCAAGAGAATGCAAGAAGAAACATGCAGACAAAAAACAGAAACTAGAGCAGGCAAACCATATAACTACCAATGAACAGCTATTTGTCACTGTACAAGAGTGTGCAAGTAACCAAAGTAATGAATGGTATATTGACTCTGGAGCATCACAGCATATTTGTGGTATAAAGGATTGGTTCAGCAACTTAAAGACTATTCCCGTAAGAAAGGTTTATCTGGGAGATAACTCTGCATTGGAAGCTACCACCAGTGGGTCTATACAACTAAATATGAGTGATAACTCAGGGGCAACAACAGCAAAACTGACTGACGTACTCTATGTACCTGGAATAGCTAAGAACCTACTCTCAGTCAGTAAAGCAACTACTCAGGGACTGAAATTTGTTTTTACTAAGCTGAGCTGCTCAATATTGAGTGAAAATGGACAAAAATTAGCTTTGGGAATCAGAGATCACAATATATACAAGTTACAATGCAAGATCATTGTACCTAACTATGTCAACATTGCTGAAACTGATGAAACCAACTGGGAGACGTGGCATAGGAGGCTAGGACACATAGGGGAACAGAAAATGAGCCAATTGGTGAAAAATCAGCTTGTTTTGGGCCTAAAATACTCAATTCCGATCAAATTGAATGTTTGTAAGGGATGTCCATATGGCAAACAAGCTAGGCAACGTTTCAAGAGCTCAGAAGGCTTCAATAGCACCAAAATATTGGCTATGGTACTCTCAGACATATGTGGCCCCATGAGAACACTGTCCTTTGGAGCCAAGAGATACTTTATGACGTTTATTGATGACAAGACAAGATATACATGGGTGTACTACCTCAAAACAAAGGATGAAGCTTTAGAGACGTTTAAGCACTTCAAGAACATGGCAGAAACACAAACTGGGTGTAAATTGAAGGTACTACAAAGTGACAATGGAGGAGAATACTGCTCAAAGGAGTTTGCAAAATACTGCTTGTCTACTGGTATACTTCAACAGACCACAGTTCCTCATACTCCACAGCAAAATGGAGTAGCAGAACGTGCAAATAGATCAATAGTAGAGATGGGAAGATCTATGCTACATGATAAGGGAATGGACTACAAGTTTTGGGCTGAATCTGTTGCTACCGCTGTATACATCAAGAACAGATGCCCAACAACAGCACTACGTGATTCTACACCCTTTGAAACATATACAGGCAAAAAACCAGATCTCCAGCACCTCAGGATCTTTGGCAGTGATGTTTTTTATCACATCTCTGACAATAAACGCTCAAAGTTGGAACCAAAGAGTAGAAAAGGGATCTTTCTTGGGTATTGTGAAGATACTAAAGGGTATAGAGTGTATGATGGCGAAATTCAGAAGCTGATCAAGAGCAGGGACGTTGTATTTGAGGAGAGTTCAGATCAGAAAGCCACAGAAATCATTGGCCAGCTGCCTGATGATGCAATCAACACAAATGAAGAAGATACGTACCAAATCCAGCCAGAGATGGAAGATACTTCTACCAGTTCCAGATCAGAACAAATTATCCCAGTTAGGAGATCTACCAGAATAAGAAATGCCCCTGGATCCTGGTGGCAGACATCCAATGATCATGAAGAAGCTTATCTTGCCTTATGTGCCAAACCTCAGAATCTGGAACAGGCAATGCAAGGTCCATATGCTACTAAGTGGCAACAAGCCATGCAGGAGGAGTACCAATCACTGAACAAGGCAAAAACGTGGGAACTGGTAGATTTACCAAATGGGAGAAAGCCAATAGGATGTAGATGGGTCTACTAGATCAAGATAACCTCAAATGGTGCCGTTGATAAGTACAAGGCTAGATTGGTAGCTAAAGGCTATTCCCAGATCCAGGGACTAGACTTTAAGGAAACATTTGCTCCGGTTGCCAAGTTTAACTTTATTAGGACAGTTCTAGCCCTGGCAGCTGTACACAGTCTAGATCTACACCAAATGGACGTCAAAACAGCCTTTCTAAATGGGGATTTGCAAGAAACTATATATATGGAGCAACCAGAAGGTTTTACCGATCCAAAAAGCCCCTATAAGGTGTGCAAACTTAGAAAATCATTGTATGGGCTTAAGCAGGCACCCAGAGCATGGTATAACAAGATTGACACATATCTAGAGGAAATTGGGTTCTCTCGTAGCACTGCAGATCACAGTATATATGTGAAACAGCTCAAAAAGGGTGTGATCATCCTAGTTCTTTATGTGGACGACCTAACTATAGCTACAAGTGATCAAGAGGCACTTAAACAGACGAAATCAGATCTCTTCAGCAAGTTTGAGATGTAAGATCTTGGAAAATTGAGCTATTTTCTTGGAATTGAGGTCAAATTTGACATACCTACGCAGAAAATTGTGCTGAATCAGTCTAAG
The DNA here is from genome assembly GCA_002104905.1 of Basidiobolus meristosporus CBS 931.73. Classification (NCBI taxonomy): domain Eukaryota; kingdom Fungi; phylum Basidiobolomycota; class Basidiobolomycetes; order Basidiobolales; family Basidiobolaceae; genus Basidiobolus; species Basidiobolus meristosporus. The sequence continues at coordinate 24,597 of MCFE01000517.1, read as the reverse complement.
TACATCAGGGACATTCTTAGATGCTTCAAAATGGAAAATTGCAAACCTGCAGCAACCCCTATGGACAATAACCTGAAATTAAGCAAATCTCAGCCAGTTATAGATGAAAACGGCTCAAATATGGACCAAAACTTTCCCTATCAATCAATGGTCGGTAGCCTAATGTACTTGATGGTGTCTACACGTCCAGATATTGCAGTAGCAGTTGGAATAGTCAGTCAATTCATGCAGAATTATGGATCAGATCAAATTGCAGCAGTTAAGCGGATTTTCAGATATCTACAAGGTACCATAAATATGGTACTGGAATACTCTGGAGCAGCTAATAGGCAAAAATTTGATGGTTATAGTGATTCACATTGGGGTAGGGATTTGATTGACAGACGCTCTACCACAGGCTATGTATTTCTTTATGCTGGTGCAGCTATTACTTGGAATTGCAAGAAACAACCAACTGTGGCACTATCTACAACTGAAGCCGAATATATGGCTGCATGTCAAGCAACTAAGGAGGCTATATGGCTACGAAAATTACTCAAAGACTTAGGTTTTAATTCAGGTGAACCAACATGTATTTACAAGGATAATCAAAGTTGTATTTCATTAGCTAGAAATCCTACTAATCATGCCAGAACTAAGCACATTGATATACAGCATCACTTTGAGAGGGAAGCTGTAGAAAATAACTTAGTAGAGCTGGTTTACTGCCCAACTGACAAAATGGTGGCAGACATATTGACAAAACCACTAGCTAGGCCACAGTTTGAGATCCTTAGAGAGAAATTGGGATTAAGAAATTATTGAGTTGAGGGGGAGTGTTGAAATATTGGACTATTTGGTATCATTCAGCAGCTAAAAATTTACTTAACAATTCTAGGCTAGTCTTAGTCACTGTAGGACTCATTTACTGCCTTAACTTCGCCACTTTCTCCAGATATATGCTCCTATGATTATTCCCCTATAGTCAGGATCAAATTAGCACTATTACCAAACATTATGTACTAACCCTGAAACTGTTACAGAATGCTCCTGAATATTGAGAAACCCTCCCTACTTAGTGTTGCAGCTGTATTACTTCTACAAAGATATAAATACTGAACTTCTTTATGAATAAACAACAGTTCAACTATTATCACTATTTCTTGATAAGTTCCTTATATCCAAATCACTTCTTAAATTGCAACAGGAATATCAATAGGCACACCAAGAGGTTGCAGCACTTCTTTCAAGAGCAGTCCCCAAGATATGCACTTAGATATTGCAAGGATTAATTGCCCAAACTGGCATATGTGGTACCAGACCTTGCTGTGCTGGCTAGAAACCCAGATCTATAGGAACTAGTGAATGAGCAGTGGCACAAAGCTGCAGGGTTCCTGCCAAACTCATGGAAAAAGGGTATTACAACAGAAATATTTACCAAATTGTGGATTTAATGTAGTTTCTTGTTGAGTGTGGGGTTGGGCTTATTGTTTGTACTGGTTTTAGGGACTTGTATAGACAAATACTCTTGCCAATCAAGGAACAACTAAAGCTTCAGCAGAAATAAGTCAAGATGCATGTATGACAAGTAGGAGAATTGATTGAGTTGGACAGCAAGAAGTGTGAAAAAGAGGCAATAGCCAATCAATGTACACAAAAGTAGGAGGTGATTGGGTGTCCAGGATCAGAAAGTGACAGAACTGGCCAAGGATTTATCAAAAGTCACCTATGCATTGTCATGTTGCAGAATTTTGACCAAGTTTTAGTAGAGTATGGGGTTCAATCATCTTTTAGCAGTCTTTGCATGGTGTCCTGATGGGACCAATTCCTTGTAGTCATGGGATTTTAACTTTGTGCCAACCTAATAATGGGATAAGCAAAATAATTTCTCATATAGTACTTACCCAATTCATTCCTGGATTCTAGGCTCCCTTATTGATGTAAGATTTGTAATTCTACATAAATATTCACCTAAATTTGTCACTTGGAATATTATATACAAATCTTGGTGAAAAATCCTTTGATAAGATGGATCTAATTTCCTCCAATGTTACTTGATTGTTGGGGGCTACAATCAGATTGTCCATAAACAGAATCAATAGAACTGGATTTGTTCTATCTGTCCATTGGTCCATACTATAGTCATCAGCAGCACTATGGAAACTGAAAGAAATCAAATAAGTATCTTTCTTGGAACTCATGGCTCTTGATGTTTACCTGGGATTATATAAAGACTTTTTTGTCTTACAGACCAAATGGAGGCTCTCTTGGTCAGCAAACCATTAGAATACTGCAGCATCCCATTGTCATTAGGCTTCCCAATTGAAAATGGAGTTTTGAATCCATTTGATAGATAAAAAAATTATATTTAGTTGCAATAGCAAATTGTATCCAATAAAATTAAATCAGGCTATTGATGAAAAGGCTTTAGGGTAGTCTAGTCCTTTTGTTTGAAAGTTTTCTTTAGTCAGAAGTCTTGCTATGTATATTTTAATTGTTTTTCAGCCTTATTTTTTGTCTTCAAGACTCATGTGTATCCAATTGATTTTTGCTAATTGATAATTTGATCAAGTTTCAAGTTTGACTTTCCATTGGAGCCTGAAACTCTTCTTTGGTAACAGATCTCCAAAACTTTGTCTGAAATCTATCAAGGACCTCTCTCACAGTCTGGAGCCCATTGATATTGACTGAACAAGTATATGCTATGTTTGCTCTTTCAACAACATAGTGACTTTAGCTACTACTAATCCAGTTGGATCTCTTGCCTTAGGATACTGGAGTGATCCCTTTTGGGATGTTTCTGAACTTGTATCTAGGTTAGACCCTGGCTGCAAAGTCCTCTTGAGCAGAAAATGCTCATTGTTCTGCCCTGATTCAATCCCGACTGTTGGTGCACCAGTGCATGGTTTTTTGTGCATATTTGAAAGCCTCTTTTGTGAGCATTTAGACTTTGCATCATAGAGCCCATCCCCAAGCTTGATACACAGCTTTGCTTTGATATTTCAAAGTCTGTATGCCTTGCTCCAAATGCTGTTTTTATGATCTGACACTTGAATCACTAAGTTGGATCAATTTTTAGTTAGGTTGATTAGTTTAAGATTGCTATGATATACCGCTTGAATGATCAACTTAGATCTGTTTTTGTTGAAATTAATTAGCTTTATGCTTAGTCTACCAGTATATCAGTATTATCTATCAAATCAGTAGTACTAGTCAGCTGATGAATCAGCAGATCCTTATCAGAGAGAAATAAGTATATTGATTTGGATTCAAGGGCAATGATGATGCAATCACATGAGTCATCAGCCACATCCTACGTTATGATACAATTAGCCAGCAACTGACCTGGCTGAATTTATATAAAGAGCTGCTGGAACCTCATTAAAGATCAGTTCAAGTTTTTGTAAATACAATACTGCTAAACTCCATATTCCTCTACAACTCTAGTGTCAAGACTTGTAAATTGGTAGCAGCCATAACCAGACACCTCCCTCCAAAGAAAGAAGAAGCCTCCCTCAAGATGTCAGAAAATCAAGGTGTAAGAACTCTATGCAGCAAATCCTGGCACAACAGCAACAGTTACTCCAGATCCTCAACCAGCAGCAACAACAAATGACTACCAAGGCCCAGAACCAGCAAAACCCGTTCAAGATCAACTTGAGTGTGAAGATTAATAGGTGCACAGTTTTAGGAAAATCTGAGACTTGTCCAAATGAGCTGAAACTTTGCACATGTGCTCCTGAGACCTCCCTAATAGTGAGCATATAGTTAAATGTATGTAGCTTTGCAATAAGTATAATTATTATGTTGCAACTGAATATATCAACAAGTGAAAATCATTTAAATCATCTAATTCTCCATTTCACTTTCAATACATCTCTATTAAGCTTCATCACCCACCAGCAGACACTACTTAGAAGGAAGCTGCAGACACTCCCACAGAAAGAAATGAATTAGGAATACATCTATTTGAATCAATGTCTTCATGAAAAAATTGAAAGAATAGACCCCCTGGATCAAGTTGAATACTTTATTGATGGGCAGAAACAAAGAACCTGCCAGGAGTTTAGTTATCAAAGACCTCAGATTATATAGGAAGACATGAAGATTGCCATTTACTAATACTCAGCTATGTTTGGTGTTAGGAAGCCCACAAAGACTAACCACCAAGGCTATAATCACCATGAAAGAAGACCATCAGTAGCAGTGCCAATGTAAATAGATGCTATGCAGAAGAATCCTACCTCAGAAGAATGTAAGAAGAAAGGACTATGCTTTAATTGCCAGCAGCAAGGCCAAATTGTAAAGTATTGCACTAAGAGAAGAATCTGATATCAGTCAACAAAAACCTTCATCCACATCACAACCCTCAAGTATAGCAACATAAAACATGAACCTAAAGAAGACTTGGAGCTTACTTTCCATACAACAGAAGAATACTCATCCCAAGTGACCTCAAGCTCAGGGAAGCTATTATATTTGAATGGAGCAATCAACAGAGTACCTGCCAAGATCATGTCTGACTCAGGAGCATCACATGAGTACATGTCCAAGCAAGTTGCCTTGAAAGCTGAAATTGACTTGGAGCCTACCAAATCAACTTTAGTTTCAACAGCTGATGGGAGCTCGCACATAATCTACAATACTATCCAGCCAGTAAGAATGAGGATCAATGACTAGGAAGAAGGCCTAAAGGCCCATGTGTCTGGGAACTGCAGGTTTGACTTTAACTGGGGAAAACATAGCAATTCCATCATAAGCTAACAATCAACTGGAGAACCCATGTCATCCAGATCCAACAGGACAACTAGACTTAAGAACTTCTACCAGCCAGACTGGATTTCAACTTGGTCCATTCCAATGTGTGGGAAACAAGTGAACTTAGCAAGCCTCAGTTATGTAGAGCACTAAGAAAAGGTACCCAGATGTCCCTCATGATGATATTACAGGAAGAGTTTTCTACTCAGGCACCCCAGAAGGTCCAGACTCTTTTGAAGGAATGCACTGACAGGTTTCCAGATGCCATTGTAAGCCTACCACCAGTAGAGATGTGGATCATGCCATTGACACAGGAGATAACCCTCCAGTGACTAAGATACCTTACAGAATGAGTCCATTGGAGCTAAAAGAAATGAAGAGACAAATAGATCAGCTATGGAAGCAAGGATATATCAGACCCAGCAAGTCACATTGGGGCTCATCAGTGCTTTTTGTGACAAATAAGTATGGATCACTTGGGATGTGCACTCAATACAGAGCCCCCAACTCAGTTACAAAGAAGAATAAGTACCCTATACCTCCGGTTGTTGAGCATCTGGACCAACTCAATGTAGCCACCATATTCAGCAAGATTGGCCTATGTCAGCATAAAACCAGATTCAGGTGAAACATGAAGACATCCCTTAGACAGCATTCAGAACCAGATATGGACACTACAAGTACTTGTTCATGAGTTTTGGCCTCACCAATGCCCCTTCAACATTCATGACCTTGATGCAAACTGTCTTCCAGGAGTACCTTGACAGGTTTGTGGTAATCTACCTAGACAGCATATTGATATACAGCAAGACAGAAGAGGTCCACCTAGTGCACATTGAAAAGGTCTTAAAGAAGCTAAGAGAGTGCAAGATATATGGCAAGCTAGCAAAGGGTAAGTTTTTGAAGGAGCATGTTAGATACCAGGAACACATGTGACCTTTTAGTGGGACATAGCCTGTGAGACTGGCTTTCAGATGCTCATGAATGAACTTGCCAAGCAGCCAAGCTTAAGAAAGCCTGACTTGAGAAAAGGGATTACACTGCACCTAGATGCTTCAGATTATGCAATTTGTGCAGAACTGAGCAAAGAATAAGAAGGGAAGGACTGCCCAGTTTTAATCCAAGAAGCTGAGCTCAGCAGAACACAACTATCCAGTGCATGCAAAGGAGATGCTTGCAATAATGTACTGCTTGAAGACCTGAAGATGCAGTATCAAAGGAGTCATGTGCACTGTGAAGACTGATCACACCTCACTTAAGTACATATTTACTCAGAAGGTGCTGTCAAGGAGAATGATACAATGGCATGAATACATTCAGAAACTTGACTTGGAGATTCTCTATTGCCCTGGGGTAAGCAACAAAGTTGCTGATGCCTTATCAAGACTAAAACAAGTTGCGCAACTCAACTTGGTGTGTGAATATGATTGGCCTAGCTATTACCAAAGTACTTAGAGGACCAAGCCATTGCTAATGAGGTTTTGGAAGAGATCAAGAAGATACTCTGGAATGAGGTCAGCAAGTTTGTGGTATAGGATAAACACCCTATCAAAATGTTCATGGAAGGCCTGTTGCAAAGTACTACACTCAAAGAACAAAAGGACACCAGTCAACAGTAACCTTTAGACATATTGAAGCCCCTGAGTGTAGTAACATGGAGGATCTGTTGTAAAAATTCGTATTTCCACCTAAATATTCACCTAACTTAGTCACTTAGATCTTCACCTTCAAATCCTAGAGAATACTGACCAAATTCCTTGTTGGGATTTACTTAGAATATTTTCACCAAAATACCAGGTACCCAGAACATGAAAATTCTCAAAGTTGTCCAAACAGCCCCAAACTTTGCACACATGTTCTTGGGACCTTCCTTAACCTATTCTACGTGTTTGTAATGCCAAGACCAGGTAAAAGTATAAATACCACTTTTACATTCAATAAATCATTAAGTGAAAACCACATAATCTACTTGTTCTCCCAATCACTTCCAGTATCTCCAAGACTCTTACAACAGGTTATGAGCCCCAAGCTGTCACTCTCTGCAATGTCTACTACTGCTATTACTGGAATTTTTCCCTCTGCTGAAAAGTTGGATGGCTCTAACTACCAAGTGTGGAAGGTGAAGATGAAGATGCTGCTGCAAGAAAGAGGCCTTTGGGATATTGTCATGGGAGAAGAATGCCCTCCTAAAAACGTGGGAGAGGAAGCCTTAAAGTACCAGAAGAAAGAACAAAGCGCCTTTAACTGCATTTGCCTTAATGTCAAGGACAAATTGCTAATTCAATGCTCAAGAGCAAAAACGGCAAAGAATGCCTGGAAGGCATTAGAAGACACCTACCAGTCATGTTCAGCTGCCAAGAAAATGTATCTGAGAAGAAAATTCTTTACTACAAAGATGCTGCCAGGAGAAGAAATGAAAAATCTAATTAACAGAAATACCCTGCTGGTAGATGAGATGGAATCTGTGGGCGTACCAACTACTGATGAGGATGTGATAGTTACCATCCTGAATAGCCTGACAGACGAGTTTCAGGGCCTTGTATCAGCCCTAGAGTCCAGAACTGAATATTTGACCTTAAATTAAGTATATGGAAGGCTCCTGGATGAAGAATTAAGAAAATCAAGCGCCAATAAGAAGGAAGAAGAAAATGCTTTAATAAGCAATGATAACCAACAATGGAGGTACCCAAGACCCTACAAAGGCAACAACAACCTATTTTGCAACTACTGCAAAAGGAGAGGACACACATCAGACCGGTGTTTCAAAAAGAGAGATTATCAGCAAAAGAAGCCTGAATATGGAAATGCCGCAACAACTGAAGATAGACTATTCATATCTGCACTAAATATGACCACAAACAAGGATTCTCAGACGTGGTATATTGACTCCGGAGCTTCTCAACACTTTACACACCAAAAAGAACTTTTTACCCAATATCAAGAAATTCCAATTAAGAAGGTTTTCATGGGTGACAATAGAACACTTGATGCAGTGGGAGAAGGAACTATCCAAGTAAACCTTAGAAGCAGTGAAGGAAGCCATACACCGACCTTTAAAGAAGTACTCTATGTACCAGAAATAGCCAAGAACGTACTCTCTGTAAGCAGGGCCACTGCAGAAGGACTCAGTTTCAGTTTTGACAATTCTGGATGCAGGATCACTGATCAAAATGGTGCTCATATTGCTTTGGGCATCAGAGATCAGAATCTATACAAGTTGACTTACATTCCATCATATCTGGAAGCCAATATAAGTAACTTAAATGAAGTAACACCAATGCTTTGGCACAGGAGATTTGGCCACATCAATTTTGATTATTTGCGTAAAATGATCAAAGATCAGCTAATTTCTGGAGTGAAAATTGCTCCCCCAGCTAATTTGGAGCACTGTGAAGCCTGTATATATGGGAAACAAGCCAGACAACCGTTCAAGAGCTCTGGGTTAATCAAAACTAAGAAAAAATTAGATCTAATTCACTCAGATCTGTGTGGACCTATGCAAAATTTATCCTTGGGCGGGATGAAGTATTTAATCACTTTTATTGATGATTATACAAGATACACATGGGTCTACTTCATGGAGAGAAAGGAAGAAGCTCTGTCTAAGTTCAGGGAGTTTAAAGCCATTGTGGAGAGAGAAACTGGTGAAAAAATCAAGAAAATACGCTCTGACAATGGTGGAGAATATACCTCAAAACTCTTCATCCACTTCTGCAAAATTCATGGGATAAAGCAAGAGTCTACTGTACCATACTCCCCACAGCAAAATGGAGTAGCAGAACAAGCTAACAGATCAATAATTGATATGGCAAGATCTATGATTCATGATCAAAAATTATCCTATGATTTTTGGGCGGAATCAGTTGCCACTGCTGTATACCTTAAAAATAGGAGTTATAACAGAATACTTTGTGATTCTACTCCATTTGAAGCATGGTATGGATACAGACCAAGTGCAGAACATCTAAGAATATTTGGGTGCACAGCATATGGCAAAAAACTGGCCGGAAATCAGTCAAAATTTGAGCCAAAAAGTGTAAAATGCATATTTTTGGGCTACTGCAATGAGAGTAAGGCATACAGACTCTACAATACTGAAGCAAAGAAGCATATCAAGTCCAAGGATGTGTTGTTTGATGAAAATTCAAAATTTTCACAAAAAATGACATCAGATGATGACAAAAATTTGATCTCAAGTCCACCAATTGTCAGGATTGAATCAGAGCAAAACAATGAAAATTTTTTCACTCCAGAGAACTCTACAACTGTGGTTCAGCCAGAATCAGTGCCCAGGAATATCCCAGAAGTGATCATTCCAGTATCAAATGCCCGGAGGTCAAATCGGACAAGAAATAGCCCAAATTACTATATTAATGAGGGTACAAACTTTGCCTATGCCTATTCAGTCCATATTGATGAACCCCAAACTGTAAAAGAGGCCCTAAATAGCCCTCAGACAAAGTTTTGGAGATCTGCAATGACTGAGGAATATCAGGCCCTGATGGAAAATCAAACTTGGGACTTAGTCAAATTACCAATCAACCAAAAATCAATTGGATGCAGATGGGTCTTCAAGACAAAATACAAGGCTGATGGTACAATTGAAAGATACAAAGCAAGACTTGTAGCCAAAGGATACTCTCAAACAAAAGGACTTGACTATACTGAGACCTTTGCACTGGTAGCCAAGTTTAATTCCATCAGATTAATATTGGCTATTGCAGCCAAACATAAGTTTTTTATTCATCAAATGGATGTAAAAACTGCATTTTTGAATGGAGAACTTGATGAGGACGTGTATATGGACCAGCCTGATGGGTTTGTTGACCAAGATAACCCCCATTTGGTCTGCAAGCTTAAAAAGTAACTATATGGTCTCAAACAATCACTAAGAGCCTGGAATTACAAGATAGATTCATATTTGGAATCTTTGAGTTTCAAAAGGAGTAATGCTGACTATAGTATATACTATAAGCCAGATAGAGCAAATCCAGTTCTATTAGCTCTATATGTGGATGATCTTATTATAGCTGCCAATAACCTAGAAACATTGGAAGAGACTAAATCCAGCCTATCTAAGGAGTTCAAGATGTCCGATCTAGGAGAACTTAGTTACTACTTAGGGATTAAGTTCTCCATTGACAGAAGTACCCAGACTATTACCCTAAGCCAATCCAAGTATATTCAAGATATACTAAAGAAGTACAAAATGGAAGACTGTAAACCGGCAGCTACCCCAATGGAGACAAACCTTAACTTGGTCAAAACTCAACCAAATCAAGAGAGCTTGGTGCCATCTGAAAGCACTGACTTTCCTTATCAATCTATGGTTGGCAGTCTGATGTATGTCATGCTTGGAACACGTCCAGATATTTCATATTCAGTGGGAGTTGTCAGCCAACATAATCAGAATTATGGATCTGATCATATTGCAGCAGTTAAGCGGATTTTTAGATACCTAAAAGGAACTGCTGATATCTGCTTAAGATACACTTATAAGGATTTAGAACAGGATCTTGTGGGATACTCTGATGCTCATTGGGGACAAAATTTAGAAGACAGAAGATCCACCACAGGATACACCTTTCTTTACTGTAAAGGAGCCATTTCATGGAATTCAAGAAAGCAACCAACCGTAGCACTTTCTACTACAGAGGCAGAGTATATGGCAGCCTGTGAAGCTACAAAAGAAGCAATGTGGTTAAGAAAGCTCTTTGCAGATTTAGGCATATGTCAAAAAACGCCTATTACTTTATTTCAAGATAATCAAGGATGTATACAACTAGGTAGAAATCCAACTTTTCATGCTAGAACCAAGCACATAGATATTAGACATCATTTCATACGTGAAGCTATAGAGAATAACTTAATTAGCTTAGTTTACTGTTCTACAGATGAAATGATTGCAGACATATTTACCAAACCATTAGCTAGAGACAAGTTTGAATATCTTAGGACAAAATTAGGACTAGTCAGTATGAACATTTAGCTGAGTGGGAGTGTTGTAAAAATTCGTATTTCCACCTAAATATTCACCTAACTTAGTCACTTAGATCATCACCTTCAAATCCTAGAGAATACTGACCAAATTCCTTGTCAGGATTTACTTTGAATATTTTCACCAAAATACCAGATACCCAGAACATGAAAATTCTCAAAGTTGTCCAAACAGCCCCAAACTTTGCACACATGTTCTTGGGACCTTCCTTAACCTATTCTATGTGTTTGTAATGCCAAGACCAGGTAAAAGTATAAATACCACTTTTACATTCAATAAATCATTAAGTGAAAACCACATAATCTACTTGTTCTCCCAATCACTTCCAGTATCTCCAAGACTCTTACAACAGGATCAACCTGAAGAAGCCTCAGCACTCACCTTCCATACAACAGACAAGTACTTATTCTAAATGTCCTCAAACCCAAGAAAGCCATTATACGTGAGTGGAGTAATCCATGGAGTGCACGCAAAGATTATGATTGACTCATGAGCATCACATGAGTACATTGCAGAGCAAGTTGCCTTGAAAGCTTGATTTAACTTAAGACTCACCAAATCTACTTGTGTCTCAGCAGCTGATGGGAGCTCTCACAGAATCAACCATACTACTCAGCCAGTAAGAATGAAGATGAATGACTATGAACAAAAGCTAAAGGCCAATAAATTTAGGGAACTTCAAGTTTGACCTTATACTTAGGAAAATATGGCTATTTAACTGTAATCCATCAACCATCTGAAGCTCCTATGCTACCCAGATCCCAAAAAACACCCAGACTTGTGAGCTCTTACCTGCCAGACTGGATTTCACCTTGTTCAATTCCAGTGTGTGTGAAACAAGTGAGCTTAGCAAGACCCAGTTTTGTAGAGCACTTAGAAAAGGTACCCAGATGATCCACATGGCAGTATAACAGGAGGATTTTTCTTCTCACAACAACAGTTCAACTACTATCACTATTTCTTGACAAGCTCAGTATATCCAAATCACATATTAAATTGTAACAGATTCACTACCCAGAGTGCTTTATCATGCCTGCTTCCTGCAAATGGCCCACTGAACCAGCTGATGTCATGCTCAATGTCAGACAGTGCTTGAAGCTTCATGTAGTGTGCCTTTACTTGTCAGAATAAAAAAGCCTTTGCCCATTGGAAGATCTGTTAATTCTGACTGGGAAGGTATCCAAAATGCTGCTGATGTGGAACCTACTGCTGAGCACTCTGGAATATGGGAGTCCATTGTCAGCACAGTTTCCTGGGAGTATTCTGTGGTCTGGGGTTGGAAGTTCAGGTAGCAGCAGGTAGCAGTGATCACACTAATCAACAAGTTGGTATATCCATAAAAGGGATGATGATTTATTGTTGAGGGATTGCCTCCCTTATATACTTTTCTCACAGGCTAAGTGATCACTAATCATGGTGTTTCAGAAGGTTCTGGAGATCAATAGAAATCTTAATGACATCAGAATGAGCTAGGAGTATTATAAATAGGTGCTGGAAGGTTCTAAGAAGCATAGCACATCCAACCAATCAGAAATCAGTACTCTGGGACCTGTGTAACATAGGGATACCATATATGGTATGGAAATGGTAGGAATGGTGACATGGGTTGATCATGTGTCACAGGTACTGGCATGGGTACTTGCCTAATATAAAAGCACTTACAGCAAGTAATGTTACATTAAGTGAGGGATAATTTATGCAATAAGGTAAGCAGGTGTGATAGTCAACCAGCTTATGGGATAGTACTGATCAGGTAAAGTGGTATAAAACTGAAATAAGTGTAGTAGAGATATAGGGAAGTAGAAAATATGGGAATGAGCACATCTGTCAGTGGGTGTCACTGTGGCCCTACTACAGCAGTATATGTTTTCTGCAACACAAGTAACACAGCAAATTGGTAAATATTGCACTTAAATGCCATAAAGTTAAGGAGATAGAAGTGTGTCATTGCCAGCAGGCATGTATGTATGTATAGATTGGTAAGCAGAAGGCCATGATTTTTTGTGAGTTGAAAAATATGTGGAATAATCATAGTGGCAGTTGGTGAGCAGATAATATGGGTGATTCTATAAAGGAACATATGAATGGTACAAGTGACATGTGACAAGCCACTGGAGCTAGACTCAGAGTGCCATGGGTAATGAGTACCAGATGCATACCTTTGATCCTTTTGTGCACTTACACATCCTGTACAACATTGACCTAAAAAAAAGGTCAAAAAATTGATTTTCTCCAACACAATGGGTGAAACACAGGGACTGCTTTGCATGAAGATGCAGAGATATGCTGCACACTCTGTGGCCAAGTGTAGGCTCACTTGGCCTCCCTGGCATACTGTGGCATCATTTGGCACTCATGGCTCAATGTGGCACTATCCAATGGAACAAGTCTATTGCACCTACATGAATTTAGGATTCAATGATGAGTGCTATAGTAAGCATTATAAGTAAATTTATGGCACTGCATACACACATATATGTCACACCATTTCCCCTTTGGTCTGACTCACTTCCATAGATAAGCCACCAAAAAATAATGCAAAGTTGTCTGGTTCCCAAATAAGACCCACTGCTGACAGCAGCAGATGAATAGTAGGACAACAGCTTACTTTGACAGTCATTGCAACAAGCAGGGCTACAATCAAAAAAGGCCCTGTGGACAGTGTGCTACTGAAGGTAATAATGCAGACTCCTCAGGCTCTCTGTCAAGTAGGCAATTGGAAATCCCTGCAGAGTTGCAAGCTAACCATACTGCTGAGGCAGATGAGAATGAAGCAAATGCAGTACCTTTGGCTGAAGACCGGCAAGTGACAGTCATCACATCACTGCTACCTGTATTAGCAAATATATTGTCATCTCATATCAAAGTATTAGTGAGACAATCAGGTGCATTGGCTGATGGGATAGATGCAACAGCCCAGAGAAATCAGGAAATTGTCCAGAAACAGGATGTGTGGATAAAAGGTGTTGAGCAAGCAATATCCCAGGTAGAGAAAGCAGTATCTTTGCTGCAAAGAAGGAACTCAAGCAGCTCAGTGTCTTTCCAGATGTAACAGCAGAGGAGCACAATACTGTCTTTGAGGCACAACAACAGTGCATAAAGATAAAGCCTACAGGAAATCCTATCTTAGCATGGGAGGGAGAAAACATAATGTTTGTATCAAAGCCTAAAAAGCAAAAGACATTGAAGATTAATAAAGCTGTTGAGTGCAATGATGAAGAGAGGGCTAGTATTCAAGAGGTCATTAGAGTTCTAGCATGCAAACACCTGAAGGCCAGCATTCAATGGAACCATCAGGAACTCAAGGCCAAGCACAATGTGATTGACTTGCTCCATGAGCTTTATCCTGAATTCAAATGAGCAAATGGATTTTGGACTTGCATTGCTATGCCAAAGATGTATCTCAAGAATAGCATAGCCTTTTGAAGGCAGAAGAACAAGGGGGCAATGGCTAAAAGCCAGCAGCTTCCTCAGGAGCCTGTTACAAGCAAGGCCAAAAGCTCCAAACAACCATTGAAGTGACATCAGGTAGCTGGAAGAGTGCTAATCAGGGAAAAGCAGGCAAATACAGATACACCAGCACAACTCTTACAAAGGAAAAAGCATAGTTCTATTCAAGTAGCACTCAGTCAAAGTAGCAGTCAAAAACTTGGTAGTGATAAAAACAAGCAGCTACCTCAGGAGCCCATCACAGCATGGGCTGAGAGCTGAAAACCAGCAGGAAAGGAGTGTCAGGTTGCCTGCAGAGTGTCAGCAAGGGACAAGCAGGCCAAAATAGATGCATCAGAGCAGCATTTATCAAAGAGAAAGTGTAGCTCAATATAAGAAGCACTCAGACAAAGTAGCAGTGAAAGACCTGGCAGTGGTAGAGTAAAAGGTAAAGGGACAAAGGCAACCCCAGCTCAAGACAGTGAAGTGTGAGAAAAAGCTGCAGTTCTTGCCAATTAACACCATATGCCCAGAACAGAATGAGTCCCATCATAGCCAAGAAGAATTACCAACAAGAAAACAGCTGCTTTCACCAGTGTTGGAAGTGCAGCAAGTTGAGCTACACTCCAGTGGGTTAGATAAGTTTGCAGAGAAAGGCAGTTTTTCTGCCATAGCCTCCACATCCTCCATTTTTGACAGAGTGGAGATTTCACTGACAGACAAAGTAACAACATTAAGAACTCAAAAGGTTATTACACTGCACTGAGTGGAATTTTGGAAGATTGATAGGCATACCATGAGGTTGCAGCACTTTTTCTAGAGCAGTGCCCAAGAAAGTTTACTTAAACATTGAAAGGACTTATTGCAAAACTGGCAGATGAGGTTCTAGACCTTGCAGTGCTGGCTGAAGAGTGGGACATATGGAAACCAGAGAATGTACAGTGGCACAAAGCCCCAGGGTTCTGGCCAAGGTCATGGAAACAGTGCATTACAGCAGAAACACGTATTTAGTGGTGGATTTTAATAGAGTTACTTGTTGTGTGTGGGGTTGGGCTTAATGTCAGTGTAGGATATTTGGACTTGATAGGTCAACACAATCGGCAAGTGAGGTACAATTAAAGTTTTAATGTCAATAAATCAATTTGTATGCATGAAAATTTAGAGAAGCAGCTGAGTCAGGAAGTAAGGAGTGTGAAAAAGAGTCTATAGCCAATCAATTCACACAAATGTAGGACATGACTGAGTGTCTGGGATTAGAGAGTGAGAAAATTGGCATAGAACCAATCAAAAGCCACTTTTGTATTTATGTGATGAAAAATTTTGACAAATTTTTGGGTGAAATCTGGGGTGTAAATAATTCTTGATGGTCTTTGGCGGGTGTCCTGATGGGATCAGTACCTCTTAGTCACAAGACTTAGGATTTGTGACAGCCTATTGATGGGATGATCACAATAAGTTTTCATGGGGATTCAGCTTGGCCTTGAGCTCCCAATGGTCCCATGGTATACTGGCCCAATGGTGTTGGTGTGCTGGACATCCAATGGCCTCCTGAATATTAGCACTCTCTTTATCATTGCACTCAATGGCTTCATGGATCTTCAGCATCTTTTGATATTTAGGCTCTAGTATAAACACTGCAGCTTCTCCCTCCCAATCTGTGATAGGCTTTTCTGCGGGCTTTATCTTTGGGCACTGTAGTTGTGCTTCAAAGACTGCACAGTCTTCCCATGCTGTTACATTGGGAAATAGCTCAATTCTTGGCTGGGACATTGAACAACTTGAATTCCTTTTTTGCAGCAAAGATACTGCTTTCTCTACTTAGGATATTAATTGCTCTACACCTTCTATTGGCTCTTCTTTTTTCTGGATTATTTCCTGATTTCTCTGGGCCATTGCATCTATCCTGTCAGTCACTGCACCTAATTGCTTCTTTATGCTTTGGTATGAGCTGCCAACATACTTGCTAATTTGGGGCGTGGTGATGTTATGACAGCTACTTACCTATCTTCAACTGAAGGTGCTGCTTTTGCTACATTCTCATCTGCCTCAGAATCATAATCAGCTTGCAGCTCTGCAGAGATTCCCAAATGCTTACTTGACTGAGAGCCTGAGGAGTCTGCATTATTACCATCAGTGGGCACACTCTCCACAGGGCCTTATTTGGTTGTTGCTCTGCTTGTTGCACTGAATGTCAAAGCAAGCTGTGGTCCAACAATTCTTCTGCTGCAGTCAGCAGTGGGGTTTGGTTAGGATCCCAGCAACTTTGCTTTATATGTTGGCAGCATATATGAAAGCAAGTTAAGCCAAAGGGGAAATGATGTTGCATATATGTGTATATGCAGTGCCATAAATTTATTTATAATGCTTACTAAGGCAGTCATCATTGAATCTTAGATTCATGTAGGTGCAACATCTCCAATACAAAACTGTCTTAAATTCCCATGAGAATTGACAAAAAAGTGATATAATATCATTACATTGTTGAGTGTCAAGCTGTTTACCCCATGGACAAGACTACTTTGATTTAATGCTGTAAGAGAAGAGAGAAATTACCATATAGCTATTGTAGCAAGCCTCACAGCCATGAAGCATGCAGACAGCAAAGGAAGTATCACAAGGATCATGGCCAGTGTCTTGCCACACTAGTCATATTTAACCATGCATCAGTTACTACTGCACTAACTATATCTTACTGGCTATTTGATACTTCTATAACGTCACATGGCTGTATGTGTCACCTTGCACAAACTGAGTTGGGTGAGCTTGTGATGCCTTTAGGCTCAACCCAGCCTTCTGAATATGGCATGCAGAGTGAAAGATCTGAAGAAACAGGCTCACTGATGGATAGTGAGCCTATCTCTCCTATCAATAGTACTCTGCATGAGTCTGGCAAGATCCCAATATGCAATGAGACAAAAGGTGTGGAAAAAAATACCAAGGATACTTTCTGGAGTCAAGTGAGCCCAGTAGTCCATATACTGGTGAATGATGTGATGTTGTGGCTAGAGAAGTGGCACATTTCAACCAATATCAGTAATGGGGGCTTGGAGAACTTACTACTACTTCTTGCCAAAATTATCCCAGGATGCAACTTACCATGTACCTCACATAAATGAACAACCATCATGTGGCTGGCTACATATGGCCCAGAAACCATCTTGATACCAGCATGTGTTAGCAATAGCATGGCATTCATATTAGAAAATGCCAACATTACAAGATGTTCAACTTGTCAGGAATTCACCACAATTGAGGGAAAAGATTGCTCACACTCCTAATATATTCCAGTAATACTCCATCTAGAGAAGCTCATATAGTCTAACAAGTATTGTGAAGCTATAAGTACCAAACTCAGTATCAATCAAGTGAAAGCATATCCAGTTTACTTGTGGCCAACATTACAAGCTGCTAAGAAGCAAGGGCTGCTTTGAAGGTATGCATGATAATGCATTTGTCCTAGCACTTGCAGGATTCTCATTAAACAAGTATTCTACTGGCAAATCCTGCTGGCCACTGATTCTCATTAACCTGAATCTGCACCTATCTTACAGTATCAGAGCCAAAATTTGATGGTAGTCTCATTGGTATCTGGGCCTAAATCACCATCCAACCTGGGTACCTACCTGTATCTATTGCTGGATAAATTTTGTATGCTTCCAACAGGACAACAGTAAGTGGCCATCAGGTCATAGAGCATGTTATTATCTTCATTACTGATATGGCAGCCATCATCAAGATAGCTGGCTTTTATGGGCACAATAGATGGTATTGCTGTCAAATGTCTGAGATCCTGGGGATTTACTCCTCAACTCACTCCCATTTTTATTACCCAAACATCGACACCGAGAGCATGATCTTTATGCAGAGAGAACATACGGAAGTCAGCATGCAGTTGCAGTAAAATTGGCAAGCTATTAGCCATTGGCTGGAATACATAGTTAATTGGAAACCAGAGACACTTAACGTAGAGGGTATCTGTTAGAGCACAAGCTTTCCACTGGGAGCAATGCATTTGCTTTTCAACAATATCACTATACCAATGACCAAGCTGTGCATGGGACATTTCAAGCTAAATAAGCCCTTTGAGATCCGGAGAAATTTGAAAGAATTGGCAAAAAGTTACAGAGTTTCCACTACCATAAGTACTTCTCATGGGCTCCAATCAACATTCATATGCCAATGCAGCAATATAAGTGCAAGGACTGGATGTACTGGATATTTATTTATTCAAGTGGCCTTCTGAATCCATTTCCACCAAGAGTTATTGGAAGCATTGGGAGTTATATGTGGATATTGTAGGAATATTTATCCAGAAGTATATCACCATTGCCAAATTAATGCATCTACAGGTTTTGTGCAAAGAGTTTGTGACAGGATTTGAGTGGCTATACTACAAAAATAATGCTGAATATATAAATCTCTGCTACTATTGTATCCATTCTCTACTCCATCTTGCTTGGTGTGTTGGGAATATTGGAAATTGCTTCACCTTTTGGGAGTTTCCTATGGAGCAGATGTGTGGGGAGATAGGAAGACCAGTCCAGTTGCAGGTACTACCATATTCCAATCTCATCAAGAATATTACCTTCTAGTCCATTGTGGATGCTATCAGCTGGCACATGGAGGACAGCTAGGAAGAGTTGGAGAAAACTGAGGACAGATGTGCACATGGAGACTCCTATGCCTATGGCATTAAGAAGCTAAGCAGCTCCAATGCATGAATAATCAGTTAAGTAATGTATAGTTGGGTTGGGTGCAATAAGCAACTAATTCTTATTAGAGAAGCACAACCATGGTATGCCAGATTTCTCTTGGTCACAAGCCAATTTCTACACCATTCAATACAGAATTCATACAAACAAGAGCAAGAATGCATATATAAGGGGGACTAGAATCTGTTGTAAAATTTGTATTTCCACCTAAATATTCACCTAACTTGGTCACTTAGATCATCACCTTCAAATCCTAGAGAATACTGACCAAATTCCTTGTTGGGATTTACTAGAATATTTTCACCAAAATACCAGGTACCCAGAACATGAAAGTTCTCAAAGTTGTCCAAACAGCCCCAAACTTTGCACACATGTTCTTGGGACCTTCCTTAACCTATTCTACATGTTTGTAATGCCAAGACCAGGTAAAAGTATAAATACTACTTTTACATTCAATACATCATTAAGTGAAAGCCACATAATAGACTTGTTCCATCATTCCAGCTGATCATAGTGCCCAATAGTGCCATAGCATGCCAGGTGGTGCCTGAACATGCCACAGAGTGCCAGATGGTGCCATACAGTGCCAATTTGGGATCAAAATTGACATGCACATGACCCTAAAATATCAAATTAATAACAAAATATACAGCACTTTCTGGCACTATGATCAATGGCACAATGGAACAAGTCTAATATACTTGTTCTCCAAATCACTTCCAATATCTCCAAGACTCTTACAACAGGCTATGAGCCCCAAGCTGTCACTCTCTGCAATGTCTACTACTGCTATTACTGGAATTTTTCCCTCTGCTGAAAAGTTGGATGGATCTAACTACCAAGTGTGGAAGGTGAAGATGAAGATGCTGCTACAAGAAAGAGGCCTTTGGGATATTGTCATGGGAGAAGAATGCCCTCCAAAAAATGTGGGAGAGGAAGCCTCAAAGTATCAGAAGAAAGAACAAAGCGCCTTTAACTGCATTTGCCTTAATGTCAAGGACAAATTGCTAATTCAATGCTCAAGAGCAAAAACGGCAAAGAATGCCTGGAAAGCATTAGAAGACACCTACCAGTCATGTTCAGCTGCCAAGAAAATGTATCTGAGATGAAAATTCTTTACTACAAAGATGCTGCCAGGAGAAGAAATGAAAAATCTAATTAACAGAATTACCCTGCTGGTAGATGAGATGGAATCTGTGGGTGTACCAACTACTGATGAGGATGTGATATTTACCATCCTGAATAGCCTAACAGACAAGTTTCAGGGCCTTGTATCAGCCCTAGAGTCCAGAACTGAAGATTTGACCTTAAATTATGTATATGGAAAGTTCCTGGATGAAGAATTAAGAAAATCAAGCGCCAATAAGAAGGAAGAAGAAAATGCTTTAATAAGCAATGATAACCAACAAAGGAGGTACCCAAGACCCTACAAAGGCAACAGCAACCTGTTTTGTAACTACTGCAAAAGGAAAGGACACACATCAGACCAATGTATCAAAAAGAAAGATAATCAGCAAAAGAAGCCTGAATATGGAAATGCTGCAACAACTGAAGATAGACTATTCATATCTGCACTAAATATGACCACAAACAAGGATTCTCAGATGTGGTATATTGACTCTGGAGCATCTCAACACTTTACACACCAAAAAGAACTTTTTACCCAATATCAAGAAATTCCAATTAAGAAGGTTTTTATGGGTGACAATAGAACACTTGATGCAGTGGGAGAAGGAACTATCCAAGTAAACCTTAGAAGCAGTGAAGGAAGCCATACACTGACCTTTAAAGAAGTACTCTATGTACCAGAAATAGCCAAGAACCTACTCTCTGTAAGCAAGGCCACAGCAGAAGGACTTAGTTTCAGTTTTGACAATTCTGGATGCAGGATCACTGATCATAATGGTGCCCATATTGCTTTGGGCATCAGAGATCATAATCTATACAAGTTGACTTAAATTCCATCATATCTGGAAGCCAATATAAGTAACTTAAATGAAGAAACACCAATGCTTTGGCACAGGAGATTTGGGCACATCAATTTTGATTATTTGCATAAAATGATCAAAGATCAGCTAATTTCTGGATTGAAAATTGATCCCCCAGCTAATTTGGAGCACTGTGAAGCCTGCATATATGGGAAACAAGCCAGACAAGTGTTCAAGAGCTCTGGGTAAATCAAAACTAAGAGAAAATTAGATCTAATTCACTCAGTTCTGTGTGGACCTATGCAAAATTATCCTTAGGCAGGATGGAGTATTTAATCACTTTTATTGATGATTATACAAGATACACATGGGTCTACTTCATGGAGAGAAAGGAAGAAGCTCTGTCTAAGTTCAGGGAGTTTAAAGTCATTGTGGAGAGAGAAACTGGTGAAAAAATCAAGAAAATACACTCTGACAATGGTGGAGAATATACCTCAAAACTCTTCATCCACTTCTGCAAAATTCATGGGATAAAGCAAGAGACTACTGTACCATACTCCCCACAGCAAAATGAAGTAGCAGAACAAGCTAACAGATCAATAATTGATATGGCAAGATCTATGATCCATGATCAAAAATTATCCTATGATTTTTGGGCAGAATCAGTTGCCACTGCTGTATACCTTGAAAATAGGAGTTATAACAGAATACTTCGTGATTCTACTCCATTTGAAGCATGGTATGTATACAGACCAAGTGTAGAACATCTAAGAATATTTGGGTGCACAGCATATGCCAAAAAACTGGCCGGAAATCAGTCAAAATTTGAGCCAAAAAGTGTAAAATGCATATTTTTGGGCAACTGCAATGAGAGTAAGGCATACAGACTCTACAATACCAAAGCAAAGAAGCTTATCAAGTCCAGGGATGTGTTGCTTGATAAAAATTCAAAATTTTCACAAAAAATGACATTGGATGATGACAAAAATTTGATCTCAAGTCCACCAATTGTCAGGATTGAATCAGAGCAAAACAATGAAAATTTTTTCACTCCAGAGGACTCTACAACCGTGGTTCAGCCAGAATCAGTGCCTAGGAATATCCCAGAAGTGATTGTTCCAGTATCAAATGCCCGGAGATCCAATTGAACAAGAAATAGCCCAAATTACTATATTAATGAGGGTACAAACTTAGCCTATACCTATTCAGTCCATATTGATGAACCCCAGACTGTAAAAGAGGCCCTAAATAGCCCTCAGATGAAGTTTTCAAGATCTGCAATGACTGAGGAATATCAGGCCCTGATGGAAAATCAAACTTGGGACTTAGTCAAATTACCGATCAACCAAAAATCAATTGGATGCAGATGGGTCCTCAAGACAAAATACAAGGCTGATGGTACAATTGAAAGATACACAGCAAGACTTGTAGCCAAAGGATACTCTCAAACAAAAGGACTTGACTATACTGAGACCTTTGCACCGGTGGCCAAGTTTAACTCCATCAGATTAATATTGGCTATTGCAGCCAAACATAAGTTTTTTATTCATCAAATGGATGTAAAAACTGCATTTTTGAATGGAGAACTTGATGAGGACGTGTATATGGACCAGCCTGATGAGTTTGTTGACCAAGATAACCCCCATTTGGTCTGCAAGCTTAAAAAGTCACTATATGGTCTCAAACAATCACCAAGAGCCTGGAGTTGCAAGATAGATTCTTATTTGGAATCTTTGAGTTTCAAAAGGAGTAATGCTGACTATAGTATATACTATAAGCCAGATAGAGCAAATCCAGTTCTATTAGCTCTATATGTGGATGATCTTATTATAGCCGCCAATAACCTAGAAATATTGGAAGAGACTAAATCCAGCCTATCTAAGGAGTTCAAGATGTCCGATCTAGGAGAACTTAGTTACTACTTAGGGATTAAGTTCTCCATAGACAGAAGTACCCAGACTATTACCCTAAGCCAATCCAAGTATATTCAAGATATACTAAAGAAGTACAAAATGGAAGACTGTAAACCGGCAGCTACCCCAATGGAGACAAACCTTAACTTGGTCAAAACTCAACCAAATCAAGAGAGCTTGGTGCCATCTGAAATCCCTGACTTTCCTTATAAATCTATGGTTGGCAGTCTGATGTATATCATGCTTGGAACACATCCAGATATCTCATATTCAGTGGGAGTTGTCAGCCAACATAATCAGAATTCTGGATCTGATCATATTGCAGCAGTTAAGCGGATTTTTAGATACCTAAAAGGAACTGCTAATATCTGCTTAAGATACACTTATAAGGATTCAGAACAGGATCTTGTGGGATACTCTGATACTGATTGGGGACAAAATTTGGAAGACAGAAGATCCACTACAGGATACACCTTTCTTTACTGTAAAGGAGCCATTTCATGGAATTCAAGAAAGCAACCAATCATAGCACTTTCTACTACAGAGGCAGAGTATATGGCAGCCTGTGAAGCTACAAAAGAAGCAATGAGGTTAAGAAAGCTCTTTACAGATTTAGGCCTATGTCAAAAAACGCCTATTACTTTATTTCAAGATAATCAAGGATGTATACAATTAGGTAGAAATCCAACTTTTCATGCTAGAACCAAGCACATAGATATTAGATATCATTTCATATGAGAATCTATAGAGAATAACTTAGTTAGCTTAGTTTACTGACCTACAGATGAAATGATTGCAGACATATTTACTAACCATTAGCTAGAGACAAGTTTGAATATCTTAGGTCAAAATTAGGACTAGTCAGTATGAACATTTAGCTGAGTGGGAGTGTTGTAAAAATTTGTATTTCCACCTAAATATTCACCTAACTTAGTCACTTAGATCATCACCTTCAAATCCTAGAGAATACTGACCAAATTCCTTGTTAGGATTTACTTAGAATATTTTCACCAAAATACCAGGTACCCAGAACATGAAAATTCTCAAAGTTGTCCAAACAGCCCCAAACTTTGCACACATGTTCTTGGGACCTTCCTTAACCATTCTACGTGTTTGTAATACCAAGACCAGGTAAAAGTATAAATACTACTTTTACATTCAATAAATCATTAAGTGAAAACCACATAATCTACTTGTTCTCCAAATCACTTCCAATATCTCCAAGACTCTTACAACAGAATCTAGCAGGGAGAAGGAGTTTATTGGCTAAATACCAAGAAGTTCTTTGCAGATATTCAGGATTTATTCATGACCAAAGTGGCAGCTACCAAGCATATGTTTGCATGATGTATATGTTACCAGCTATACATGGCATATGGCAACTTTGCAAGTATCACACTAAAAAGCCATAAAGTTGAGGTGATAGAAGTATGTCAATTGTGGCAGTTGTGCATGTTTGTGGAGGTTAGTAAGCAGGAGGCCATAGTGTTTTTGGACTCATATTATATGTGGAGTACCCAAGGTAGTAGTGGGTAAGCAAATAAAGTGGGGTGATTGTACAGTGGAATATATGAACTGCACAAGGGGAGGTAGAAAAAGGATATACCACTTGGTATATTGGTATAGTAGCATTATACAGAACTAGCTGTAGGTTGCCATATGGCTGTAATAGTGCCATCAGAGGCTCACAATGAGGCCATCAAAACATCATCAAGTTTTTGCCATATAAGGCAATTGGATGTACTGGCCAGTTAGATCCACTCAAGTAGTTGAAGAGCACACTAAGACCACAACAATGCCATGCCACTCAACAAAATACTGTAGAACCACTGTTATGTTTCTTAATTTTAGTTGGCTGTAAAATTAGCCAAATGCCATTG
>MCFE01000516.1:0-63727 GCA_002104905.1 Basidiobolus meristosporus CBS 931.73 | reverse complement strand
CCTTGTCCACATGCCAACAGCTGGATCAAAAAAGTACCTGATTGTTGCTAGAGATGACCTTAGTGGATGGGCAGAGGCTCAAGCCTTGCCCAACAACAACAGCCATACCATATGGAGATTTATACTTGAAGACATCATCTGCAGATTGGCTGCATCCGACAGTTTGTTGCTGACAGAGGAGAGATGACATCCCAAATGATCCAGGAGTTGTGCTCAAAGTACAAGATACACATTGCTTTTACAACCACCTACCACCCTCAAGCCAATGGAATGATAGAGAGAGGACATGGACCATTGGTGAACTCTCTTGTCAAGGCCTGTGAGAATAACACAACACTGTGGCCACAGCAATTACATCTTGCACTCTGGGCAGATAGAATTACTACCAAGAGAACAACTGGATTATCGCCATTCAAACTACTCTATGGACATGACTGCATACTACCAGTTGAGTTAAACACAGTCACTTGGAACTCATTGAATTGGAGATCCAATATGCAGACTGAAGACCTCCTTGCAACTCGCATACAGCAACTTGATCACCATGACTTGAATATCAGCAGAGCTGCTGAACAACTTAAGGATATACAACTAAAGAACAAGGTGCCCTTTGACAAATCACACCCAACAAGACCAAAACCACTATCACTAGGAGACCCAGTATTACTCTACAATTCTACCTTGGACAAACAATGGAGTCGGAAGTTTGACAACAAATGGACTGGCCCCTACCTCATTTCCAAAGTGATTGGAAATGGAAGTTATTACATATCTGAGCTTGACAACACCCAGTTGAGAGCACCAGTTGCTGGAAATCAACTTAAGTTATTCAAGCATAGGAATTTTGTACATCAAGATTAGTTTGCTTTGACCCAAGTTCAAAGCTGAGAGGGGGGTGGATGTAGTGGGGTGACAGTGACACCCACTGACAGATGTGCTCATTCCCTTATTTTCTACTTCCCTATATCTCTACTACACTTATTTTAGTTTTATCCCATTTGTCTTACCCAATCAGTACTATCCCATAAGCCGGTTGACTATCACACCTGCTTACCTTATTGCATAAGTTACCCCTCACTTTATGTAAGATTACTAGCTATAAGTACTTCTATATCAGGCAAGTACCCGCGCCAGTACCCGTGACACATGATCAGCCCGTGTCACCATCCCTACCATCTCCATACCGTATATGGTATCCCCATGTTACACAGGTTTCAGAATACTGATTCCTGATTGGTTGGATGTGCTGTGCCTCTTAGAACCTTCCGGCACCTACTTAGAACATTCTTAGGTCATTCTGATGTCATTAAGATTTCTATTGAACTCCGGAACCTTCTGGAACACCATGATTAGTAATCACTTAGCCAGTGAGAAAAGTATATAAGGGAGGCTATCCCTCAACAATAAATCATCATCCCTTTTATCAATATACCAACTTGTTGATTAGTGTGATCACTGCTACCTACTGCTACCTGAACTTCCAACCCTAGACCACAGGACACTCCCAGGAAACCGCGCTGACAGCCAACTGACCTTGGAGGCACTACTTGTGAGGAATACTCAGAGTAGGTATCTTTTATTATATTTGATTCTTTCCCAAGTTTGTTCTTGTACAGGCAAAGATACTTTTCTGTCTTTGTAACTATTGACCACAGCTGCATTCTTATCAAGTCCCTGCTGGTGGAGTTTACAGTTGTTTTGACTTTGGAAGCTTTAGTACATTGTCATTTCAAAGGACGCTGAACCCAGCTCATACTTTTGTTAAGACACCAACTAAGTTGGGGATTGTAGCTCAATAGTTTTCCCTTGACAAGCTTGTGGCTTTATTCCCCTTCACATTAGATTAGAAACAGAACCCAAGTATTCCTAGCAAGCTTTTGCCAGAGGTTATCACACCCAGTGAACACCCCACACACAAAACACTTGAGAAGTGTTGGATGTATCTCTCCCTTGGACCTATACACCACCACACCGGTCTGATGTGTGTCCTTTCCTTTTGCAGTAGTTGCAAAATAGGTTGCTGTTGTCTTTGTAGGGTCTTAGGTACGTCCTTTGTTGGTTATCATTGCTTATTAAAGCATTTTCTTCTTCCTTCTTATTGGCGCTTGATTTTCTTAATTCTTCATCTAGGAGCCTTCCATATACGTAATTTAAGGTCAAATCTTCAGTTCTGGACTCTAGGGCTGATACAAGGCCCTGAAACTTGTCTGTCAGGCTATTCAGGATGGTAACTATCACATCCTCATCAGTAGTTGGAACGCCCACAGATTCCATCTCATCTTCCAGCAGGGTAATTCTGTTAATTAGATTTTTTATTTCTTCTGCTGGCAGCATCTTTATAGTAAAGAATTTTTGTCTCAGATACATTTTCTTGGCAGCTGAACATGACTGGTAGGTGTCTTCTAATGCCTTCCAGGCATTCTTTGCCATTTTTCCTCTTGAGCATTGAATTAGCAATTTGTCCTTGACATTAAGGCAAATGCAGGTAAAGGCACTTTGTTCTTTCTTCTGGTACTTTAAGGCTTCCTCTCCCACGTTTTTAGGAGGGCATTCTTCTCCCATGACAATATCCCAAAGGCCTCTTTCTTGTAGCAGCATCTTCATCTTCACCTTCCACACTTGGTAGTTAGATCCATCCAACTTTTCAGCAGAGGGAAAAATTCCAGTAATAGCAGTAGTAGACATTGCAGAGAGTGACAGCTTGGGGCTCATAACCTGTTGTAAGAGTCTTGGAGATATTGGAAGTGATTTGGAGAACAAGTAGATTATGTGGTTTTCACTTAATGATTTATTGAATGTAAAAGTAGTACTTATACTTTTACCTGTCTTGGCATTACAAACACATAGAATAGGTTAAGGAAGGTCCCAAGAACATGTGTGCAAAGTTTGGGGCTGTTTGGACAACTTTGAGAATCATCATGTTCTGGGTACCTGGTATTTTGGTGAAAATATTCTAAGTAAATCCCAACAAGGAATTTGGTCAGTATTCTCTAGGATTTGAAGGTGATGATCTAAGTGACTAAGTTAGGTGAATATTTAGGTGGAAATACAAATTTTTACAACATTATTCCCCATCACATTGGATTAGAGACAGAACCCAAGTATTCCTAGCAAGCTTTTGCCAGAGATTATTGCACCCAGTGAGCACCCCACACACAAAACACTTGAGAGGTGCTGGACATATCTCTCCCTTGGACCTATACACCACCACAGCCAATAATATGTGCAAAGAAATCAATAACTCAGGCAGAGAAAGCAGTATCTTTGCTGCAAAGATGGAACTCAAGTAGCTCAATGTCACAGCATGAAAACCTTCTTGATTGGAGTTTCTTGAAATTAGGTAGAAAGTTCTTTTTGGTGTATAAAGTGTTGAGATGCTCCAGAGTCAATATACTGCATCTGAGAATCCCTGCTTGTGGTCATATTTAGTGCAGATATGAATAGTCTATCTTCAGTTGTTACCACATTTCCATTCAGGCTTCCTTTGCTGAGTATCTCTCTCTCTGAAGCACAGGACTACTGTGTTTCCTTTCCTTTTGCAGTAGTTGCAGAACTGGATGCAGTTGCCTTTAAAGGGTCTTGGGTACTTTCTTTGTTGGTTATTATTGCTTATTAAAGCATTTACTTCTTCCTTCTTATTAGCGCTTGATTTTCTTAATTCTTTATCTAGGAGCTTTCCATATATGTAATTTATTTCTGTTAATTAGATCTTTCATTTCTTCTACTGGCAGCATCTTTTTAGTAAAGAATTTTCTCCAAGATACATTTCTTGGCAGCTGAACATTGTGGGTATGTGTCCTCCAATGTCTTCCAGGCATTCTTTGCCATTTTTGCTCTTGAGCATTGAATTTGCAATTTATCTTTGATGTTAAGGCAAATGCAGTCAAAGGCAGAGGGAAATATACCAGTAATAGCAGTAGTAGACATTGCAGATAGTGACAGCTTGGGGCTCATAACCTGTGCATAAGTCTTGGAGGTATTGGAAGGGATTGGGAGAACAAGTAGATTATGTGGTTCTCACTTAATAATTTATTGAATATAAAAGTGGTATTTATACCTTTACATGGTCTTAGCATTACAAACATGTTGAATAAGCTAAGGAAGGTCCCAAGAGCATGTGTGCAAAGCTTGGGGCTGTTTGGACAACTTTGAGAATTTTCATGTTCTGAGTGCCTAGTAGTTTGGTAAAAATATTCTAAGTAAATCCTGACAAAGAACTCAATCGGTATTCCCTAGGATCTGAAGGTAATGATCTAACTGACTAAGCTAGGTGAATACTTGAGTTGAATTACCAACTTTTACAACAGTATAACCATCAATAAAAGTAAACTAATACTTCATCCCAATTAAAAATAAATATTGCATCAGTCCACACTGATATGAAAGAATTAGATCAAATTTTTCTTATTTGGTTAGCCCAGTGCTATTGACCTATTTTCTGGCTTGTTTCCCATTCATGCATGCTTCAAAGTGCTTCAAATCATCTTGGGGATCAATTTTTACTCCAGAAACTAGCTGATCTATGGAAAATTTGCCCAAATGTTCAAAATTGATGTGTCCAAGTCTCCTGTGCCATAACATGTTGTAAGTATCTTGGAGTTAATAGAAGTGATTGGGACAACAAGTAGATAATGTGGTTATCACTTAATAATTTATTAAGTGTAAAAGTAGTATTAGTACTTTTACATGGTCTTGGGATAACAAGCACATAGAATAGGCTTAGGAAGGTCCCAGGAACATGTGTGCAAAGTTTGAGGTTGTTTGGACAACTTTCAGAATTTTCATGTTTTGAGTACCTGGTATTTTGATGAAAACATTATAAGTAAATCCCAACAAGGAATTTGGTCAGAATACTCCAGGATTTGAGGCTAATGATCTATGTGACTAAGTTAGGTGAATGTTTGGGTGGAATTGCAAATTATTACAACAAAAGATTGGTGTTCCTTCATTCAAGTTACTTACATTGGCTTCCAGATGTGATGGAACATAATTCTTTTTATATAGCTTCTGATCTCTGATGCACAAAGTAACATGAACCCCATTTTGATCAGTTAACCTACATGCAGAACTGTCAAGACTGATACTGAGTCCCTTTGCTGTGACCTTACTTAGGGATATTAGGATCTTTGCAATTTCTGGTACTTCTTAAAAAGTAAATGTGTAGCTTCCTTCACTGCTTCTTAGGTTTAATTGGATAGTTAATTTCCTGACTGCATCAAGTGTTCTAATGTACCCATAAAAACCTTCTTGATTGGAATATCTTGACACTGGGTAACAAGTTCTTATTTGTGTGTAAGGTGTTGAGATTCTCCAGAGTCAATGTACCCCATCTGAGAATCCTAGTTTGCAGTTGTATTTAGTCCAGATATGAGTAGAGTATATTCAGATGTTGCTGCATCTGTATATTCAGGCTTTTTGTACCATGTATCTCTCTTTGAAGCATCAGTCTGATGTGTGTCCTTTCCTATGGCAGTAGCTGCAAAAAAGGTTGCAGTTGCCTTTACAGGGTCTTGAGAACCTCACTTGTTGGTTATCATTGCATATTAAAGATTTCTTCTTCTTCCTTATTACCAGCACTTGAACTTTTTAATCCTTCATACAAGGGCCTTCTATTTATGTTATTTGAGGTCCAATCTTCAGTTCTGGACTATAGAACTGATACAAGACCCTAAAGCTCATATATCAGGCTACTCAGGAGGGTAACTGTCATATCTTCATCAGTGGTTGTTATGTCTACAACTTCCATCTGATCAACCAAAAAGGTAATTTGGTTAATAAAACTCTTCATTTCTTCTCCTGGAAGTATCTTTGCAGTCACCAATTTTTGCTTAAGATACATTTTCTTAGCCACTGGACATGACTGGTAGGTGTCTTCTAATATCCTCAAGGCAATACTTGCTGATATCTGTGGAGTATTGAATATGCAATTTATCTCAATAGTAAGGCCAATGCAGTCTCCTGCAATTTTAGGAGAGCATTCTTGTCCAATCACAGCATCACATAGGTCTCTTTCTTATAGCTGCATCTTCATTTTCAATTTCCACACTTGGTAGTTAGATCAATCCAACTTTTCAGCAGAGGGAGAAATTTCACTAAAAGCATTAGCAGACATTGCAGAGAGTGACAGCTTTGGGCTCATTACCATTGTAAGAGACTTGGAGATATTGAAAGTGATTGGGACAACAAGTAGATTATGTAGTTTCCACTTTATGATTTATTGAATGTAAGGTATTATTTAGACTTTTACATGGTCTTGATATTGCAACACCTAGAATAGATTTAAGAAGGTCTCACAAAAATGTGTACAAAGTTTTGGGGCAGTTTGGACAACTTTGAGAGTTTTCATGTTGTGAGTACCTGATATCTTGGTAAACCTATTCCAAGTAGATCCCAGCAAGAAATTTGGTCAGTATACTTTAGGATTTGAAGGTGTTGATCTAAGTGACTAAGTTAGGTGAATATTCAGGTGGAAATACAAATTATTACAACAATTTGGAGTAAATCCATAGAAGGAGCCTGGTTAGTATTCACTAAGATTTACAGGTAATAATCTAGGTGACTAAGTTAGGTGAGTATCTAGGTGGAGTTACAAACTCTTACAACACATTTCACTAATGGATAAATACTGCATGGGCCATGTATATCTGAGTGTATGCAATCAAATTTTTTCATAGTTTTGATTAACTCAGAGCAATTAATGGTTGTCTAGCTTGTGTCCCAAATATACATCATTACTGCTTACTTGAGTTACATATATTAGCTTCCCCTATGAAAGTCTCAAACTTGGAATTCATCTGCTTTTGGCTGGTATCCTGCTGGTATTCTAATTGTATTTTGCTGGTATTCAGCTGGTGCTTTTGGTTCAAAATATTAAATGCAATCTTTGATGGAAGTAATAGGCAGCTAATTACCAAATTTGGTATGGAATCTAATTGGCCCACACTGCTCCTGGAGAATTTTTTTGCTAGCCCGCCCATCAGCTAACAACAGAGATATTGAGAGTTGTCATTTTGAGAAGTTTAGAACTCAGCAGATATTATGATGGTATTTTGCTGGCCTTTTCTTAATTTTTTTCTTAGGGCTTCCAGATGAGACTAAGCCCAAGTCAGCTTGTATAGATTGTGTGCTCTGCTACAAAAAGCAATATAGTCACAAAGTTAATGTCCTGTGACTGAGAGGTACTGATCTTGTCAGGACTCCGTCCAGAGACCATTGAAAAATAATTGCATCCCAGATTTCACAAAAAACTTTGTCAAAATTTTTCATCAAAACAATGTATAAGTGGCTTTTGATTGGTTCCCTGCCAATTTGCTCACTTTCTGATCCCAGACACTCTATCACCTCCTACATTTGTGTGAATTGATTGGCTATTGCCTCTTTTTCACACTCCTTACTTCCTGACTCAGCCGTTTCTCTTACTTTTCATGCATACAAATTGATTTATTTCTGTTGAAACTTCAGTTGTACCTCTATAGCCAATTGTATTGACCTATACAAGTCTCTATACCCTACACTAACATTAAGCCCAACCCCACACTCAACAAGTAACTCCATTAAAATCCACCACTCAATAAGTATTTCTGCTGTAACACTCTGGTTCCATGACTTTGGCAGGAACCCAACGGCTTTATGCCACTGTCCATTCACTGGTTCCCACATGTCCTGGTCTTCAGCTGGCACTGCAAGGTCTAGCTCCTCATCTGCCAGTCTTTGCAATAAATCCT
The DNA here is from genome assembly GCA_002104905.1 of Basidiobolus meristosporus CBS 931.73. NCBI lineage: Eukaryota > Fungi > Basidiobolomycota > Basidiobolomycetes > Basidiobolales > Basidiobolaceae > Basidiobolus > Basidiobolus meristosporus. The sequence continues at coordinate 56,003 of MCFE01000516.1, read as the reverse complement.
TGCAAAATTCCAGTGCATTTTCTTGAGCACTGCTCTTGAAGAAGTGCTGCAACCTCTTGGTGTGCCTATTAATGTTTCAAAACTCCACTGAAGGCATTGTGATAGTTTCTCAAGCTCTTGACATTGTAGCCTTGTCTGTCAGTGGGATCTCCACTCTGTCAACAATGGAGGCTGTGGAGGCTGTGGTAGACAAATTGCCTTTTTCAGCAAACTCATCTACCTTGCTGGAGTGTATCTCAACTGGCTGCACTTCCAACTCTTGTGAAAACAGCTGTTTTCTTGTTGGTAATTCTTCTTGGCTATGATGGGATCAGTCTGTTCCTGGCTTGCAGCGTTAATTGGCAAGAACTGCAGTTTTTTTTGCATGCCTCCCTGTCTCAGGCTTGGGTAGACATTTTTCCCTTTACCTTTTCCTTTATCACTGCCAGGTCTTTCACTGCTACTTTGTCTGAGTGCTTCTTGTAAAGAACTACATTTTCTCCTGGATAAATTCTGCTCTGAAGCATCTGTTTTGGCCTGCTTGTCCCTTGCTGGCACTCTTCTGGCAACCTGACATTTCTTTTCAGCTTGTTTTGAGCTCTCAACCGTAGTTGTGACAGGCTCCTGTAAAAGCGGCTGGTTTTATCACTGCCAGGTCCTTCACTGCTACTTTGACTGGGTGCTTCTTGAGTGGTACTATGCTTTTTCCTTGATAAATGTTGTGCTGGTGCATCCATGTCTGCCTGCTTGTCCTTAACTGGCAATCTTCCAGCTGCCTGACATCTCTTTGATGCTTGTCTAGAGCTTTTGGCTCTGCTTGTAACAGGCTCTTGAGGAAGCCGCTGGTTTTTAGCCATGGCACCCTTGTTCTTCTGCCTTTAATAGTTTCTGCTATTCTTAAGATACTTTCTTAGCATACCAATGCTGGCACAAAATCCATTTGCCTGTTTGAATCCAGGATAATGCTCATGGAACAAGTCAAGTGCATTCTGCTTGGCCTTGAGTTCCTGATGGTCCCATGGTATGCCGGCCTTAAGGTGATGGCCTCTTGTATATTAGCCTACTCTTCATTATTGCACTCAACAGCTTCACAGATCTTCAGTGTCTTTTGATTTTTAGGCTTTGGTATAAACACCACATTGTCTCCCTCCCATGCTGTGATAGGTTTTTCTGTGGGCTTTATCTTTGGGCACTGTTGTTGGGCTTCAAAGACTGTACGGTGTTCCTCTGCTGTTACATCAGGAAATGGCTCAATTCTTGGCTGTGACATTGAGCTACTTGAGTTCCTTCTTTGCAGCAAAGATACTGCTTTCTCTACCTGGGATATTGATTGCTCTACACATATTATCCGCTCATCCTGTTTCTGGACTACTTCCTGATTTCTCTGGGCCATTGCATCTATCCTATCAGCCACTGCACCTAATTGCTTCATTAATGCTCTGGTATGAGCTGACAACATACTTGCTAATATAGGTGGTGGTGATGTTATCATGGCCACTTGCTGATCTTCAACAAAGGGTACTGTGTTTGCTACATTCTCATCTGCCTGAGCATATTGGTCAGCTTGTGGCTCTGCAGAGGTTCTCAATTGCCTACTTGACTGAGAGCCTGAGGAGTCCGCATTATTACCTTCAATGGGCACACTGTCCACAGGGCCTTTTTTGGATGTAGCCCCGCTTGTTTCACTGAATGTCAAAGCAAGCTGTTGTCCAACTGTTCTTCTGTTGCCATCAGCAGTGGGGTTTGGTTGAGAACCAGACAACTTTACTTTATTTTTTGGCGGCATATGTATGGAAGTGAGTCAAACCAAAGGGGAAATAGTGTTGCATATACGTGTGTATGTGGTGCCACAACTTTATTTATAATGCTTACTATGGTGGGTCATCATTGAATCTTACATTCATGTAGGTGCAATGTCTCAAATACAAGACTGTCTTAAGTTCACATGAGTATTGACCAAAAAGTGATATAATAGCGTTATGTTGTTGAAGGTCAAACTGTTTGCCCCATAGACAAGACTACTTTGACTCAACGTCATAAGAGAAGAGAAAAAAGACCATGTGGCTATTGTGGCAAGCCTCTCAGCCATGAAGCATGCAGACAGCATAGGAAGTATTACAAGGATCACTGCCAGTGTTTTGCCACCCAAGTCATATTTGACCATTCCTTGGTCACTACTGTACCAACATTATCTTGCCAGCCAGTTGATACTTCTATATTGGCACCTGGCCATCTTTGTCACCTTGCGCAAACTGAGTCAGGTGAGTTTGTGACGCCTTTAGGCTCACCTCAGCCTTCTGAATATGGCACACAGAGTGATAGCTCTGACAAAGAAGGTTCACTGATGGATGTTGAGCCTATCTCCCCTAACAACAGTACCACGTATGAGCCCAGTCAAATCCCTATATGCAATGAGACAACACCTGTTGAGACAAATGCCAAGGATACTTTATGGAGCCAAGTGAGCCCAGTAATCCATCTACTGGTGAATGATGTGATGTTGTGGCTAAAGAAGTGGCATGTTTCCACTAATATCAGTAATGGGGGCTTTGAGGATTTATTACTACTTCTTGCCAAAATCATACTGGGATGCAACTTACCATGTACATGGTACAAGTGGACAACCATCATGCAGCTGGCAACATATGATCCAGAGACTGTCCTGATTCCAGCATGTGTTAACAGTTGCATGGCATTCACATCCAAAAATGCTACCATTGCAATGTGTCCAAATTGTCAGGAATCCACCACCATTGAGGGAAAGCATTGTTCACACTCCGGATACATTCTGGTCATACCCTGTCTGAGGAAGCTGATGCAGTCCACAAATATTGCAAAGCTATACAGTACCGCACTCAGTATCAATCAAGCGCAAACATATCCAATATATTAGACTTGTTCCATTGTGCCATTGATCGTAGTGCCAGAAAGTGCTGTATATTTTGTTATTAATTTGATATTTTAGGGTCATATGCATGTCAATTTTGATCCCAAATTGGCACCGTATGGCACCATCTGGCACTCTGTGGCATGATCAGGCACCATCTGGCATGCTATGGCACTATTGGGCACTATGATCAGCCCAAATGATGGAACAAGTCTATTCAATGGCAAACATTCCTAACAGCTGAGAAGCAAGGGCTACTTTGAAGGTATGTATGACCATGCCTTTGCTTTAGCACTTGATGGATTCTCATTAAACAAGTATTCTATCAGCAAATCCTGCTGGCCACTGATTCTCATCAATCTGAATCTGCTGCCCATCTTACGGTATCAGAGCAATAATCTGATGGTAGTCTCGCTGGTATCTGGGTTTAAATCACTGTCCAACCTGGATAGCTACCTGTATCCATTGCTGAAAGAATTTTGTATGCTTTCCAGTGGGATAACGGTGAATGACCATCATGTAAAAGCACATATTATTATCTGCATTGGAGATATTCCAGCCATCAGCAAGATAGCAGGTTTTTCCAGGCACAATGGATGGTATTGCTGTTGAATGTGTGAGATCCAGGGGATTTACTCCATAACTCACAAACATTATTATTACCCAAACACCAGCACTAAGAACATCATCTTTCCACTGAGAGAATTTACAGAAGTAAGCATGCAATTGCAGCAAAGTTGGCAAGCTATAAGCCATTGGCCAGAATATGGAATCAATTGGAAACCGGAGATACTTAAGATAGAGGGTATCTGTTGGAGCAAAAGCTTTCCACTGGGAGCAATGCATTTGCTTTTCAACAATATCCCTCTACTGATGACCAAGTTGTACATGGGGCATTTCAAGCTAAATGAGCCCTTTGAGATACTGGAGAAATTTGAAAAAATTGGCAAGATATTGCGGAGTATCCGCTACCCTAAGTACTTCTCACAGGCTCCAATTAATATTCATACGCATATGCAACAATACAAATGCAAAGACTGGATGAACTGGATATGTATTTATTCAAGTGGTGTTCTGAAGCCATTCCTACCAAGATTACATTGGAAGCATTGGGAGTCATATGTGGACATTGTAGGAATATTTATCCAGAAGCGGATCACCAATGCCAACTTGACGTATCTACAGCTGTTGTGTGAGGAGTTTGTGATGGGATTTGAGCGGCTATACTACAAATATAAAGCTGAATGTGTAGATCTCTGCTGCTACTGTATCCATTCTCTACTCCATCTTGCATGGTGTGTGGAGAATATCAGGCCTTGCTTCACCTTTTGGGAGTTTCCTATGGAGCGGATGTGTGGGGAGATAGGAAGACAAGTCAAGTTGCAGGTACTATCATATCCCAATCTCATCAAGAATATTACCTTCAAGTCCGTCATGGATGTGATGAGTTGGCACATGGAGGACAGCCAGAAAGAGTTGGAAAATACTGAGGACAAATGTGCACATGGAGACACCTATGCCTATGGCATTAAGAAGCTAAGCAGCCCCAATGCATGGGTAATCAGTTAAGTAATGCAAAGTTGGGTTGGGTGCAACAAGCAACTAATTTTTATCAGGAAAACTTCACCAAGATATGCCGGATTTCTTGTGGTCACAAGCCAACTTCTACACCATTCAATATGGAATTCACACAAACAAAAGCCAGATCGCACCTATAAGAGGGACTAGAATCCAGCAGGAAGAAGGAATATATTGGCTAAATACCAAGAAGTTCTTTGCCAATATTCAGGAGGTATTCATGGCAGAAGTGGCAACAACCAAGCATATGTTGGCAAGATGTATATGCTACCAGCAGTACAAGGTATATGGCAACTTTGCAAGTATGACACTAAAAAGCCTTAAAGTTGAGGTGATAGACGTATATCAATTGTGGCAGGTGTGTGTGTTTGTAGAGGTTAGTAAGCAGGAGGCCATAGTTTTTTTTGATTTGAGCTATATGTGGAATACCTAAGGTAGTAGTGGGTAAGCAAGTAAAGAAAGGTGATTCTACAGTGGAATATATGAATTGCACAAGGGGAGGTAGAAAAGGGAAATACCATTTGGTAAATTGGTGTGGTAGCATTATACATAACCAGCAGCAGGCCATCATACTGCTGTGAAAAAAGCCATCAGAGTCCTGCTGTGAGCCATCAAAATACCATCAAGTTCTTGCCATATAAGGCAATTGGAAGTCCTGGCCAACTGGATCCACTTAAAATAGTAATAGAGCGCTGAAAGACCTCAACAATAACATGCTAATATTGTCACAGCACCGATCAAAAATCATCAAGTTTATCCCTTTTTTTGGCTGAAAAATTTGCAAAACACCGTCATGATCTTGTTGTAAGATTGTCAGGAGGGTCACTAATTCCAAGCTGCTGCTATTATGACGGTCTCTGAACGGGATCTTGACAGATGATCTGGATTGGATCCACCTGCAGGACCAAATTATTTTTCATAGGGAGTTGGTTCCTGGCTATTTCTGGTATAAAGAGTAGTGCCTTAATGGTCAGTGTGTGGCTTCCTTCATCACTTCTGAGGTGTGCATGGATAGTTCCCTGGAGTTTTGTTTGTGATGTCAGAGCTCTGGAGATATTGAAAGTGATTGGGAGAAAAGTAGATTATATTGTTGTCACTTAATGATTTATTGGATATATAGTAGTATTTGAACTTTTGCATGATTTTGGCAAAGCAAACACAAAGAGTATAGTTAAGAAGGTCCCAGGACTATGTCTGCAAAGCTTGGGCAGCTTAGACAACTTTGACAAAATTCATGTTCTGGATACCTGACATGTTGATAAAGATACTACAAGCAAGTCCCAACAAGGAGTTTTGTCAAGATTCTCTGAGCTTTGTGGCTTATAAGCTAAATGACTAAGTTAGGAGAATATCTAAGGGTGCTTGCAAGTTCTTCCAGCCAAAAGTATATACACAAGAGGGACTAAAATCAATCAGGGAGATGGAATACTATGGCCAAGTATAGAAAAGTATTGTGTAACATTCAATTGAAAGACATTACAAATAAGAGTGTCAGAAAATCACATACTTGCAAGGTGTACAGACAATCAGCAAAACCTGACATTTCACAGCTATTGTAGCTTCACACTCTAAAATTCTAATCTCTGGGTAATAATTATATATCAATAGCAGTAGGTGCACATGTGTATTAATATAATTCAGGAGGAGGTAATCAAAATCTTGATGTAACTAGATATATGGGGACCCATAGCAATGATGCATAAGTAAGAATGAGGTGTGATGCTGTAGTGTAATACATGAGTGGTATTAGAGAAGGTTAATAATGTAATATCAATTGGCATATTGGCATGGCAGTATTTCACAGTAAAAGTAGTTTTTGACCATTAGCCCAGCAGGGGCCTGCCAAAAGGCTGATAAAACACAATTAAGCTACTTATCATAATAGCCAATCCAGAGAAGTTGTTAAGCAGGGCACCTCTAGAATACTGTCACAAAATTAGCATCATCCCATTGGGAAGTGTAAAGTTCTCAATGTGCAGTTGTTTAATAGTGTCTTAACAGAATTCTAAAGTTAACATAGAGTGGATCTACTTGCAGAATCAAATTATCTGTTATAAGGGGACTTGAGTATAGATCATCACAGAAATGTTGCAAAAATTTGTAGGTCCACCCAGGTATTCACCTAACTTGGTCACTTAGATCATTACCTATAGATCATAGAGAATACTGCCCAAGTTCCTTATACTCCCAATATTTTCACTAACACATCAGGTACCTGGAACACAAAGATTCTCAAAGTTGCCCAAAGAGCCCCAAACTTTGCACATAAGTTCTAGGGACCTTCCTAAGCATATTCTAAGTGCTGCTATGCTAAGACCATGTAGAAGTATAAATACTACTTTTACATACAATAATTCATAAAGTGAAAACCACATAATCTACTTGTTCTCCCAAACAATTCCCATATCTCCAAGTCTCTTATGACAAGAAAGACTATATATTAGATATTGAATCTGATCAAACTATGGTACGCTGTGATAGTAACTGTACTCACCTTCCATTTCTCCAAAGTCCATTGTTATACAAGACTCTAAAGACACCACTGCAACACCCTGTTGGGTTAAGAAGATGTCCAAAGTATACATTTGAGGGGTATTTTTTTGCAAATGAAAGTGACTTCCAGTTAGGGAGAGTGTGCAACAGAAGTCAACAAATCCAAGTGATATGAAAAATCTAACACCTGGTGATAGAAGTGGAACCCACTGTATGTATTCCATTTCCCTCCATTGCCAGGGTACTGCAGAGTGGCATTGAGAGTCAGATAGCACCATAGTGGGATCATCATTAACTAGCAGTTAAGTACCTATAGCATACTAATGTTGGAATATATTTTATTTTCTGGCAACATGATCAATGACGCAACAGTGCAGGTCCACTGCCTATAGCATATTGTGAGCCAAGATTTAGGAATACTAGTCAAAGTTGTATCTTCTACCAGCGTCTAATCTCTGTATAAACTATTTTAGCATTAGCCTACAAAACATTATTACATATTCAGATTAGCCTCAGAGATACAGAGCCCAGCCATATCAGGTCAGTATACAACAAAGCATCATATGAGGGCAATAGGATTATACATAGCTGAGAGTAATATGAAAGCCATATAATATTGATACTACAAATGGATTTCAAGCCAACATTGACAATAAGGGGCTCTGAAGAGTTACTGCTGCTTTTTTCAAAGCATATCAGGATGCAACTTCCCACCTTTATTAAGTAAACATTTTAATCCAAGTGTGACTCCGTAATATATCAATCTTCACAATAGAGATGTTGACCCAGTGAAAAAGGTGAGCCATTTGAAGGTTATTGGTGGGATTTAAAATGTACAAGAGATCACTTCGGCATCCAGCCAATATACCATAAAAAGCATCCATACATATTTGAACCAGCTTTAAGATCTACGGTGTTGTCACATGATGTAGTGGCAAATCCTGGATTCAAGAGGATAGCATTACAGGAATTTCCTAATTGGAGATGGTCGGCACAATTTATGAATGGGCGCATTAGCCATTGATTCAACCCAACAATTGGTATGACCACAATAGCTCCGGCGCCAGTGAAACTAGCGAATGACTCGAGGTGGAATAACTCTCATGAATGGTTAGCAACAAAGCCCACTTCTACATTATCTTTGACTCGCCAGTAGTTTCTTCGTTGGTTGTGATACCGGTTCTCATAAGAATTTCCCCATGCGTCCCCGTTTGTTGATCATCCATAAAATATTGCTTGCGTGACTGGTTTACTCCAAATATGGAACCAAAGTGAAAGTACGTCATCACCTGAAGAACCTCGCGTGGGAACGGCGGGATTACAATCTCATAAGTCGTGTGCAGCAATGGGTTCAAATGAAATGATAAGTAGTACTACGCTGTTAAACACTTTCAAAAATCCGTCGGTGGAATGATATCAGACCGTAACCAGTTTCTCTTGCTAATACTTTGGGGTAGTGAGGATACTGTTCTCCTAAATAACTGCCATTGCTTCGGAGTAATAAGCTGGATTGGCAAATATTTACCATTTAATATATAATTAACCAGACGAGGTCCAATTTCCTATAAAACTCCATCTCCAGCTAGAATTCATTATTTTCTTATTTACATCCAAAGATGTGCGGAATTGTAGCCTATGTGGATTGTGACAGTTGCCAATTGGAGCCCATCACTAAGGCGAAGCTGGATGCTTCGCTTCACTCCATCTTGCACAGGGGGCCTGACTCCAACGGAAGATACATTGATCCATCAAACCGCGTTGGTGAGTGTACAGCCAGCATGTCCCGATTGACTATCTTTACTTACTGCTTGTCCTGAAGGCTTGGGCCACACCCGTTTGTCAATCATCGACTTGGATGGTGGTCAACAGCCCATCTCCAATAAGACCAACACCATTCACATCATTGTCAATGGAGAGTTCTACGACTTCGAGCGGATCAGGGAGGAGCTGATTGCTGCCGGTCACACATTCAAAACCTCCAGTGATAGTGAGATCGCTTTACATCTGTATGTTGCTTACGCACATTATTACCACGCCACTTTGTAACCAAGAGAATTCGCCATTTACAGGTACGAAGAGTACGGATACTCATTCTTGGAGCACCTTCGTGGGGAGTTTGCTTTGTGCCTATGGGATACAAAGCGGAGCATTTTCCTGGCCGCAAGAGATCGATTTGGTATCAAGCCACTGTACTACGCAAACAAGGATGGCAGGCTCTATGTTGCGAGTGAGATCAAAGCCTTCCCCCCACTCGGCCTGAAGATGGCCTGGGATGTTGATTCCATTGTTCATGGCGGGCCAATGACTGACATGAGAACACCATTCGCCGGTATCGCCAAGGTAATTCCTCCAGTGCTACTCTTGATGTGCTTCCTTTTTTTGGCATTCGCTTTCACTTTCACTTTCACTTTCCCTCTAACTCCTGTGCATATCTAAGCTTTCACCGGGTCATTACATCACAGCCACTCTATCTGGATCCGTCCACATAGAGAAATACTGGGATGCTGACTATCCAGACAAGACAGTAAAAGATGCCAGATCCGTTGAAGAGATGGTTGAAGGGGTGCGATCTCGCCTGGTGGAGGCAGTCAGACAGCGATTGAGATCTGACGTCCCAGTCGGAGTGTACTTGAGTGGGGGAATCGACAGTTCTTCCATCGCGGGCATAGCCACCAGTATTCTCCGAGAGAGAGATCCCAACGCTCGGATTCGTGCTTTCACCATCTCATTTCCAGGTAAATATTGCTGGATGAAGGGGGCCGATGTGGCAATAGAACTAACACACAGATTATCTCTAGGGGGCAACAATTCGAACGAAGGGCCGGTAGCTGAGAGAACAGCTGAATTCTGCAACGCAATCTTTGACAAACTTGAAGTCACCGATGAGAAGGTTGCAGAATCCTTTGAGGACGCCATTTGGCACTTCGAGATGCCCATTCCCAATGTGAATGGTGTTGGCAAGTTCCTGCTCTCGAGATTTGTACGTGATGCAGGCTACAAGGTACAAGAAGGAGTCGAGTAGTTACCAGTCTTCACAGTACTGATTAGTTGAGGCAACAGGTAGTTCTCACCGGAGAAGGGTCTGATGAGCACTTTGCTGGCTACAAGTTTTTTGAGCCGGACTATCTGTTGGAGCCGGACCTTGCCACTCCGTTCAAGCCTCTGTCCGAGAGTGACAGACTAGATCTTCTAAGTAATTACAAACCTAGCACCCAACTGAAGGTGTATGCATCAATGGGTGAAAAAATCGAAATCGAGGGCAGTCCAGTATCCAAGAGAATGCTCAATGGAATTAATACACCTCGGACGCTAAGTAAACTCGTGTTCATCAACAAGGAGGTATATCCAGACCATGTCTTAAGCCGGACAGGGGCTCCTGATCTGTCCTTGGCCCTGGCTTCTGGTTTGAGTGGGGAAGCTAGAAGGAAAATTGCTCACAAATGGCACCCACTCCATGCCGCTCTGGTACGTTGTTCAAAATCATTTGGTATACTGGAACTCATTCTAAATAGATTGCCAGTACTCTGAAAACAAGACAGTCTTGCCCAATGGTCTCTGCAACTTTCTAGGTGATCGCAGTGAGATGGCACACTCCATTGAAGCTAGAACACCATTTCTTGATCATTTCCTGACTGAATATGTGAACGACCTTCCACCGTAAGTGTGACTCCTCCCATTCAGCCTCTCAGCATCAACACTAACCCACTGAATCACAACAGCTCGGTCAAGTTCAAGCCCAGTGAGAAGGGTGAGCTGGTGGAAAAGTGGATTCTTCGGGAGGCAGTCAAGCCATACATCACCGAGGAACTCTACCTCCGGACCAAGCATCCGTTCATCGCTCCTGCTGCCAGAGACACTTATTCCCCGATAAGTCGCCTTTTCCGGGAAAAGATCACCAAGGAGTCATGTGGGGCATTAGGCTGGCTGAAATGGGAGCCAGTTGCGGATATTATGACCAAGTACTTCGAAACAGGTGATCAGGTAGCTCATAATGCTCTTCTGGTGCTGACTTCTTATGTGATTCTGGGGGAGCGATTCCGGGTCGCCACATACACTCCTATTAGAAATGTAACAATTGATGCTAAGTAATATGGCACATATTGTCTGGTGTTGTCATCATATCAACTGATTCAAGTTGTAAAAGGCTCATTGTGATGTCTAGTGAAGTGGAAGTATTTTGAATATCCCATAGTGATTCTGTTTTCCAGATTGTTCATATATTTCGTACTATAAATTATGAATAACCGCCGTTTCATAAAAAAGAAACAATTATAGAGTAGAGCCATTGTATTAAAGCTTTCATCTACGCATTCTGTTGGAATATCCGGAAGTGACTGGGCACCATACCTTGGCAGATTGAAGCCACTAAGCCATCAGAAGGCATCACTTCTGGTTCACGTAGACAAGACAGATACGCACTAGACACGTAGACGACCCTCCATCATTAGGGAGATTCTTCAGCCCATTGTACAGCAACTGCACTAAAAAACGGACTCTACGAGATGGTTTTAAACGATAGGTCGAACTCAACAACAAAGCTCTGGACGAGACTCACAAGGATAGATTAACTTGTGGCAAGACGGGTAATACAATCACAGCTAACCAGGGACACAGAATGCGATTTAGAGTTAGCAGTGAGACTTCTCTGTGAATCATCCATGTTAAATCAGGCCGAAGATCATCCATTATATTGTAACAACAAAGGTATTGATAATTGCTGGATGGTACTCTTCGCAATAACCGTTCTGGTCTCGGCTATTCTCTTTTCTCCGGTGCGGGTGGGGAGCTGCCTGATAATGCCGTGGGTCAGGAGTAGAGAAGTGACGTTTCTTAATTATTGGTCATATAATTGAATATTAAGCAGGGTTAGAGAAATAAGAGTCTATTCAATAAATCCGACCCAGGGATAATCATATGGATTCAATTTTGGAGACACCGCGAGGCACATGTCACTATTTCTATATATGATTCAATTCCCAGGTTCAAGTCACATTCATCGTCCACATCCAAATATGTGTGGAATTTTAGTTAATACTGACTATGGCAGTTACCAATTAGCTTCTATTACCGAGACTCAGTGAAACAACTATATTGCACCTTACAAGGGCCTGACTTCAACTGAAGATACGTTGATCCTTTGAGCCGTGTTGGTGAGTGTATAATCATGGCCACTCAAATAGCTGTCCTCATTTACACTTTGTCTTAAATGCCTGGGTCACACTCGCTTATGATCATTAGCTTGGACGTTGGACAACAGCCTACCCCTAATAAGATCTACCCAATTCACTTCATTATCAATGATGAGTTTTACGGCCCCAAGTGGATTACTCATGAGCTGATTATCACCACACACACCGAAAACCTTGCGCGTTACTTAGATTAACTATTCACCCGTAAGTGAACTCTCGCAAAAAAATTCCCTAGGTGTCATGTGAGGCATCAAACTGGCCGAAATGAGTGCCAGTTGCAGACATTTCGAAGCAGGTGAGCAAGTGGCTCACAATCCCGCAACACCCTTCTAGTGTTCGTATCCTATATGATTCTTGCAGAAAGATCCAATGATACAAACTCCACCCAAAAATGTATGGAAAATGCATTCATATATGTATTCTAACGAGTCTGCATAGTAGTGGTTCCATTGCGTTGTATACTGGCAAAAACTAGATTCGTGGGGCTACTGCGCATAGTAAGTATCGTATAGTAGCGAAGGGTTCTTAATCTGGAATGGCAAGCGCAGATCATGAATGGGCACTGTTGGTTACATTGATCTTAGATTTAACCCGACGAAGGGCATGACCTCAGTCGCATCCCCCCCCCCGAGTGAAACAAGCAAAGTGCTAGCGCATGGATTTACCAATCCTACACTGTTTGTAGCACAGCCCAATTCTGCACCACAGCTCTCATTCAACTCCGCTTGTTGATCATCAATCTAAACACCAATTGATGTTTAATGGTTGTACAGATGATGCGCTCTATATCGCTAGTTTCTGCCACTGGGAGTCTTTTATGAGCGATAAAAGTGTGTCTGAGAAGGTCATGTGGGAACGATTGGTAAAGGAGAAACGAATATTCCTGTGTCTCTCATGGTGATACCAGAAGGTATGAATTGTCCATCAGGTTTATCCATATCACATTAGTGGAGCCTTTTTAACTGCATACAATCAACGAGAAGTAACCCCAGAACCGCCAACATTAAGAATCGCAGACATGGTCATAGGATTTGCGTAGGTGCTCACCACAAACCAGAATTGAGCATGGCCTCTGTATTTTCGAGCTAAATGAAGTGAAACTGCTGGTCATGCGGACTCGTAGATTTGATTTAATTGGCTTCAGCAATGGGATTTGCGCACGCGTGGTGGGCACAAGGATTGGCAGTCTTGCTAGATTATTGAGAAGAGAACCGGCCATTAAAGTACCCAGTTCGCCCAATATGCTTGGCAAACTATCAGTGAATCATCAATGAGGCTGTCGGATGCCTCGCGAGATGAGCCTACACCAGAGGTGGGAAGATGGATCCAACCAGAGTGATTTCGGGGGTCTACAGCAATGAATTCTAATTTGGAAATAATAAGCGGTACATTAACGTTGACCATTTTCTTGAATCCAGCGATGTAATGAGGTCATAATCCGCCCAGCGTCGTAGTATTAATAATGCCAGTATAATGCTTGCTTACCCCAAGGTTTCGGCTATACTCATTCCTCCGGTATGCGAGGGAAATTGCTTCTTAACACCAATACCTAGGGGTAGTGAGGATAATGTTCCTCTTGCCAAATGCCATAGCTTCAGGGTAAGAGGTTGGATTGGCCAATATTTAGCCATTTAGAACAATCAGGATACAGCCAATAAAATCCAGGGGAGCTCAGATTTCTTATAAATGAAACTATCCTCCAGCTAGAATTCATTATTTTCTTATTTACATCCAAAGATGTGCGGAATTGTAGCCTATGTGGATTGTGACAGTTGCCAATTGGAGCCCATCACCAAGGCTCAGCTGGATGCTTCGCTTCACTCCATCTTGCACAGGGGGCCTGACTCCAACGGAAGATACATTGATCCATCAAACCGCATTGGTGAGTGTACAGCCAGCATGTCCCGATTGACTATCTTTACTTACTGCTTGTCCTGAAGGCTTGGGCCACACTCGTTTGTCAATCATCGACTTGGATGGTGGCCAACAGCCCATCTCCAATAAGACCAACACCATTCACATCATTGTCAATGGAGAGTTCTACGACTTCGAGCGGATCAGGGAGGAGCTGATTGCTGCTGGTCACACATTCAAAACCTCCAGTGATAGTGAGATCGCTTTACATCTGTATGTTGCTTCCGCATATTATTACCACGCCACTTTGTAACCAAGAGAATTCGCCATTTACAGGTACGAAGAGTACGGATACTCATTCTTGGAGCACCTTCGTGGGGAGTTTGCTTTGTGCCTATGGGATACAAAGCGGAGCATTTTCCTGGCCGCAAGAGATCGATTTGGTATCAAGCCACTGTACTACGCAAACAAGGATGGCCGACTTTACATTGCGAGTGAGATCAAAGCCTTCCCCCCACTCGGCCTGAAGATGGCATGGGATGTTGATTCCATTGTTCATGGCGGGCCAATGACTGACATGAGAACACCATTCGCCGGTATCGCCAAGGTAATTCCTCCAGTGCTACTCTTGATGTGCTTCCTTTTTTTGGCATTCGCTTTCACTTTCACTTTCACTTTCACTTTCACTTTCCCTCTAACTCCTGTGCATATCTAAGCTTTCACCGGGTCATTACATCACAGCCACTCTATCTGGATCCGTCCACATAGAGAAATACTGGGATGCTGACTATCCAGACAAGACAGTAAAAGATGCCAGATCCGTTGAAGAGATGGTTGAAGGGGTGCGATCTCGCCTGGTGGAGGCAGTCAGACAGCGATTGAGATCTGACGTCCCAGTCGGAGTGTACTTGAGTGGGGGAATCGACAGTTCTTCCATCGCGGGCATAGCCACCAGTATTCTCCGAGAGAGAGATCCCAACGCTCGGATTCGTGCATTCACCATCTCATTTCCAGGTAAATATTGCTGGATGAAGGGGGCTGATGTGGCAATAGAACTAACACACAGATTATCTCTAGAGGGCAACAATTTAGATGAAGGACCGGTTGCCGAGAGAACAGCTGAATTCTGCAACGCAATCTTTGACAAACTTGAAGTCACCGATGAGAAGGTTGCAGAATCCTTTGAGGACGCCATTTGGCACTTCGAGATGCCCATTCCCAATGTGAATGGTGTTGGCAAGTTCCTGCTTTCGAGACTTGTACGTGATGCAGGCTACAAGGTACAAGAAGGAGTCAGGTAGTTACCAGTCTTCACAATACTGATTAGTTGAGGCAACAGGTAGTTCTCACCGGAGAAGGGTCTGATGAGCACTTTGCTGGCTACAAGTTTTTTGAGCCGGACTATCTGTTGGAGCCGGACCTTGCCACTCCGTTCAAGCCTCTGTCCGAGAGTGACAGACTAGATCTTCTAAGTAATTACGAACCTAGCACCCAACTGAAGGTGTATGCATCCATTGGAGAAAAAATCGATATTGAGGATAGCCCAGTATCCAAGAGAATGCTCAATGGAATCAACACCCCTCAAATGATAAGCAAATTCATGTTCATCAACAAGGAGGTATATCCAGACCATGTCTTAAGCCGGACAGGGGCTCCTGATCTGTCCTTGGCCCTGGCTTCTGGTTTGAGTGGGGAAGCTAGAAGGAAAATTGCTCACAAATGGCACCCACTCCATGCCGCTCTGGTACGTTGTTCAAAATCATTTGGTATACTGGAACTCATTCTAAATAGATTCCCAGTACTCTGAAAACAAGACAGTCTTGCCCAATGGTCTCTGCAACTTTCTAGGTGATCGTGGTGAGATGGCCCACTCCATTGAGGCTCGAACACCATTCCTTGATCATTTCCTGACTGAATATGTGAATGACCTTCCACCGTAAGTGTGACTCCTCCCATTCAGCCTCTCAGCATCAACACTAACCCACTGAATCACAACAGCTCGGTCAAGTTCAAGCCCAGTGAGAAGGGTGAGCTGGTGGAAAAGTGGATTCTTCGGGAGGCAGTCAAGCCATACATCACCGAGGAACTCTACCTCCGGACCAAGCATCCGTTCATCGCTCCTGCTGCCAGAGACACTTATTCCCCGATAAGTCGCATTTTCCGGGAAAAGATCACCAAGGAGTCATGTGGAGCATTAGGCTGGCTGAAATGGGAGCCAGTTGCGGATATTATGACCAAGTACTTCGAAACAGGTGATCAGGTAGCTCATAATACCCTATTGGTACTTGCCTCCTATGTGATCCTGGGGGAGCGATTCCAGGTCGCCACCTACACTTCCAGCGGAAAAGCCCCAGCTGCTGTCATATAATGAAAGGAATCCCATGGTGTATCTTATATAGTATCGTTACTATTTTAATCGGCTTAAGCCGTCAAAAGCTCTTTGTAAGAGTAACTCGGTTTGCCAGAATGTCCATATATGACCAACCCAACTGATGAATAAATCCGGTTTCGGAAATAAAAGAACCAATTAGGAGGGTATGGCTCGCCTGGTTAAACTCAAATACATTTAATATTACAAGCACTATGCAGGAATCTGCGCTGCAAACGAAACTACGCGACTGCTTTAAGGAATCAGAACTCTTCGAATGGCAAGCAAAATCATGAAAATGCACCCTCTTAGCGGTGTTTATAGCATCTATGATATCGATCAGATCGAATGTGCATGCTAAAGCAGTGGGCTTGTAATTGCAAAGCCATGCACCACTGTATCTGGTGATGCAGTCCAACCACTTTTGACCTGGTCCCCGCCGTATTTCCCATCATTTTGGTCCCACCATCATCTCGTCAAAATTTCCTAATTCAGCCTCGCCGCCTGATCATCAGGAAAATTTACCATAAGAGTATTCACTGTTTGGTGGAGTTGTAACGATTTACTCCAGTTTAATGACATGCACCATCATTGATCTCTGACGCTGGGAAGTTTTGTGCACGAATGTGCTATGTTTGGGGGAGCTCATATGATAATCCTGCACCTCGCCGCTGTAGGAAAACTCATAATGATGACCGGAGGGTGTGAATTGACCACCACAAAGGCTATCTATCCTCAGCGCATCGCATAGGAAGATGGACTTTTAATATCGCCTGCAAATGCACTAGGGACCAAAAGTGAATGCTTCGACGGGATAGACCCATAAACGCTCTTGCCTTGTGGACACGATAGGTAAGACAACGATGTTTGGATTTTCGGTTGTAGGTTCAACAATAGGTAGACTTGTGGCTTAGCTGGGGAATGTGCAAACTTGTCATCAATGCAGTATGCCCAGAAAAGATGCTTGACACGATATCAAGGAACCTCAAAGACACATTCCCAAATCGATACAGTGAATAACCTGTTCATGTGGAAAGACAAAATTAGCAAGTATATTGTATTAATGGATTCTATATTGGACGTGATAGGTGATACATCCACAGTTGGCGAGGAAACCTGAATGAATCATATCTCTGAATCCTGTGATGTCAGATCGGGCCCAGCGCCTTTAGTAACATCCCAACGTCAAAAGTGTTGTTAATTACAGGATAGCACCCATTCGTCATGGTCTCGGCTATTCTATTTTCTCCGATGCGGTACTTGATAATACCGAAGCCAAGGGATGGAGATAGTAACTTCTTACCTACTAGCTGCCTTCAAGATAAAGTATGAGGCTAGGTTAACAAACGTTTAGCCGGTTGGAGGAATCAGGGTAAACTCAATAGAGTCTAAGCGAAGTTAAGCTTCCTATAAAGGAGACTTCATTTCCAGGTTATATTCATAATTATCCTATTTACATCCAAAGATGTGCGGAATTGTAGCCTATGTGGATTGTGACAGTTGCCAATTGGAGCCCATCACCAAGGCGAAGCTGGATGCTTCGCTTCACTCCATCTTGCACAGGGGGCCTGACTCCAACGGAAGATACATTGATCCATCAAACCGCGTTGGTGAGTGTACAGCCAGCAAGTCCCGATTGACTGTCTTTACTTACTGCTTGTCCTGAAGGCTTGGGCCACACCCGTTTGTCAATCATCGACTTGGATGGTGGCCAACAGCCCATCTCCAATAAGACCAACACCATTCACATTATTGTCAATGGAGAGTTCTACGACTTCGAGCGGATCAGAGAGGAGCTGATTGCTGCCGGCCACACATTCAAAACCTCCAGTGATAGCGAGATCGCTTTACATTTGTATGTTGCTTCCGCATATTATTACCACACCACAGTGTAACCAAGAGAATTTACCATTTACAGGTACGAAGAGTACGGATACTCATTCTTGGAGCACCTTCGTGGGGAGTTTGCTTTGTGCCTATGGGATACAAAAAGGAGCATTTTCCTGGCCGCAAGAGATCGATTTGGTATCAAGCCACTGTACTACGCAAACAAGGATGGCAGGCTCTATGTTGCGAGTGAGATCAAAGCCTTCCCCCCGCTCGGCCTGAAGATGACCTGGGATGTTGACTCCATTGTCCACGGAGGCCCATTAACTGATATGAGAACACCATTCGCCGGTATATCCAAGGTAATTCATTCATCGTTACTCTAAATAACTTTCGAGTTACCGACATTCGCTTGTAATCGTATTGAATTTCTTTGTGAACGAAAGGTTCCTCCGGGTCATTACATTACAGCTACCCTGTCTGGATCTTTTCAAATGGAAAGGTATTGGGATGCTGACTACCCAGACAAGAGAGTGAGGGATCCCCGATCCATTGAGGAGATGATTGAAGGGGTTAGATCGCGCCTGGAAGAGGCAGTCAGACAGCGATTGAGATCTGATGTCCCAGTCGGAGTGTATCTGAGTGGAGGAATAGACAGCTCTTGCATCGCTGGTATTGCCATCAAGATCCTCCGCGAGAGAGATCCCAATGCTCGGATTCGTGCATTCACCATTTCATTCCCAGGTAAGCGATATTGCACGGCGATGGGGGAGGAGTGCGGAACCGTAATAATGACGTGATAAATATTTCCAGAGGGCAATCATTTGGACGAAGGACCAGTCGCTGAAAGAACAGCCGAATTCTGTGACGCAATCTTTGATAAACTTGAGATCACGGACGAATTGGTTGCGGATGCCTTTGAAGATGCTATCTGGCACTTTGAGATGCCAATTCCCAACCTGAATGGTGTAAGTAAGTTTCTGCTCTCGAAGTTTGTACGGGATGCGGGTTACAAGGTATGAGCATAGGTTGACTATTTATAAGCACGTATGATACTAATATAATGTTGACTAGGTGGTGCTCACAGGAGAAGGGTCTGACGAACACTTTGCCGGTTACAAGCTTTTTGAGCCAGATTATTTGCTGGAACCGGATCTTACCGCTTCATTCAATACTCTGTCTGAAAGTGATAGATTCGAACTTTTAAACGGTAATGAACAGCCCTCTCAGTTGAGGACTCACGGATCAGTAGGAAGAAATATCGAATTTGATGACAGCCCAGTAACCAAGCGAATGCTCAATGGAATCAACACTCCTCAGACATTATGCAAGTTCCTATACGTAAATAAGGAAGTATATGCCGACTCCGCTCTAAAACGAGCCGGGCCCCCGGATCTATCATTGACTATCGCTTCCGGCCTAAGCGGTGAGGCAAGACGGAAGATCTCTCACAAGTGGCATCCACTACATGCAGCATTGGTAGGTTATGTAAAACGATTTGATGTCCTGGATCGCGTTCTAACCAAGCCGCTAGTATTCTGAGAACAAAACTCTCCTACCTAATGTTCTTTGCAACTTCTTAGGCGATCGTGGTGAAATGGCTCACTCCATTGAAGCTAGAACACCATTCCTTGATCACTTCTTAACCGAATATGTGAATGGCCTCCCACCGTAAGTGTGCCCCCTCCGTTCATTAAGCTGCAAAGCACTAATACTCAACATCGGATTGCAACAGCTCGGCCAAACTTTGGGCCAATGAAACAGGCGAGCTAGTGGAAAAGTGGGTTCTCCGGGAAGCTGTCAAGCCATACATCACCGAGGAACTCTACCTCCGAACCAAGCATCCTTTTATCGCACCTCCAGCCAGAAACAACTATTCGCCAGTGAGCGAACTCTTCCGCCAGAAATTAACCAAGGAGTCTTGTGAGGCATTAGGCTGGTTGAAGTGGGAGCCAGTTGCCGATAATCTGAACAAGTATTTCGGAACAGGTGATCAAGTAATTCATAATACTCTTCTGGTGCTCACATCCTATGTGATTCTTGGGGAGAGGTTCCAGATTCCCGCCTACGCTCCTTAGAGTAATTCGGCCATGAGGCTTCATCCCCATCACTACATGCGGTGGGAACTTCCATCCATCATTGTAACTATTAGAGTTGATCTAAGCTTTGGCTACCTCGGAATATCTGGGGGTAGTGCAAGTGTTAAAGTACCGAATTTTTTACCAAGCTGGTACTGCCATTCTGAAATAGGAAGATTTATTAAATCGAGATTATCAATCAATAAATTCTCCAACTGGTTAGAGCCATATTCGACGGTTTCTCTGAGGATAGTGACCTAGAATAAATCTCCCTACTACAAATGGCTACAGTATTGTAACTCCGAGGAGGAAACCTGCTTTAAAATTATTGCTAACGTCCATTCGTTGGCAGGCGAACGTGCATTTCTAAACTGGACTGGTAATGAATATCGATTCCGGAGTGGATCGTATTGTACAGATATATGCTTGTTATTTCTGGATGTGTGGAGCCTCAAGGCACGATATTATATGGTATGGTTTTGGGTGTGCTCGAAAGCCAATATTCTGTAGAAATCAGCTACAAGTAATCGTGAGGCTCTCAGACAGAAACTAATTCGGATGACGAGTAATACATCAAAAATAGACACATCCATGCGCATTTTTTTATGACGATCATTGGTGGATTATAAAGCATATAGTGGGAGAGGATTTGCATGTGCCATATTCATCCGTTTACATCAAACAAAACAAGCTGACTAATTAGAAGGTATGCTTTATGGACATGATACATGTGATTCCATTGGTTTCTCTATCAAACGGCACATGGATTGCTAAGTCAGCCTAAATGTAAACCTACCAGCAGGGTAAGATCAACCAATGTTCTTAGCTCAGACCATGAATCATCAATGGTTTCTTGCCTGAAAGCCCGCCAGTATGATTTTAGGGATCGTGCATCGGAATGGATTCTATTTTGGAGATGACTGGAGGCACATGGCTCCTTTTTCTATAAATGACTCGATTTCCAGGCTGAGGTTACAATCATCCATAAATGTGTGGAATTGTAGCTTATGTTGATTGTGACAGTTGCCAATTAGCTCCTGTTACAGAGGCTCAGTTGACTTCCTCTCTTCGCACCATATTGCATAGAGGGCCGGACTCCAACGGAAGATATATCGACCCACTGAAGCGTGTTGGTATGTTCATCAACAGCATTTCAATGACCCATCTTTACTTATGCCTCTGTATGAAGGATTGGGTCACACCCGTTTATCAATCATCGACTTGGAAGGTGGTCAGCAGCCCTTATCTAACGAGACCGACGATATTCACGTCATTGTTAATGGAGAGTTTTACGACTTCGAGCGGATCAGGGAGGAGCTGATTGCCAGTGGACACACATTCAAAACCTCGAGTGATAGTGAGATCGCTTTGCATTTGTATGTTGCCTCAGTACTCTATCACCACTCCACTCTCGATTAAGCGGATTCAATCTTGACAGGTACGAAGAGTATGGGTACTCATTTCTAGAACACCTTCGCGGGGAATTTGCTTTCTGTCTATGGGACACCAGGAGAAGCGTCTTCCTTGCCGCAAGGGATCGATTCGGTATCAAGCCGCTCTACTACGCAAACAAGGATGACAGGCTTTACATTGCGAGTGAGATCAAAGCTTTCCCCCCACTCGGCCTGAAGATGTCCTGGGATGTTGACTCCATTGTCCATGGTGGGCCATTGACCGACATGAGAACACAATTTGCTGGAATCTCCAAAGTATGACATCAGCATTACACTTCCCCTCTACATTCTATTGACACAGCTTGTGATGGACCACCAAAGGTTCCGCCAGGTCATTATATCACAATCACTCTATCTGGATCCTTTCACATGGAAAAATACTGGGACGCTGACTACCCAGACAAGAGAGTGAAGGACCCCCGATCCATTGAGGAGATGATTGAAGGGGTTAGATCGCGCCTGGAAGAGGCAGTCAGACAGCGATTGAGATCCGATGTCCCAGTCGGAGTGTATCTGAGTGGAGGAATAGACAGCTCTTGCATCGCTGGCATAGCCACCAAGATTCTCCGAGAGAAGGATCCCAATGCTCGGATTCATGCATTCACCATTTCATTCCCAGGTAAACAGTATTATGGGGTGATAGGGGAGCGATGAGAGAGATAATGATACTGACTAGAATTTCCAGAGGGCAATCATTTGGATGAAGGGCCGATTGCCGAAAGAACAGCCGAGTTCTGCGACACAATCTTTGACAAGCTCGAGATCACTGACGAGAAGATTGCTGAGGCCTTTGAGGATGCCATCTGGCATTTTGAGATGCCAGTTCCCAACGTAAACAGCGTTAGCAAGTTCCTACTCTCGAGGTTTGTGCGTGATGCGGGCTACAAGGTACGAGAATAAGATCACGTTTTGAGAGCTTTCATGATGTTGATTTGATGAGACAATAGGTTGTTCTTACTGGAGAAGGGTCTGACGAACACTTTGCTGGCTACAAGACCTTTGCCTCTGATTATTTGCTCGAACTAGATTTAACGACTTCGTTGAAGCCTCTATCCGAAATGGACAGAGTTACCCTTCTAGACAATGAAATTCACTCAAAATCGGTGGTTCCTGGAACAATGGGAGCGAAAATTGACATAGACGACAGCCCTGTGACTAAGCGAATGCTCAATGGAATTAGCACCCCTCAGATGGTCGGCAAGTTTCTATACGTGAATAAGAGTGTATATAACGATTATGTACTACATCGGACTGGAGCACCTGATTTATCATTAGCCATCGCTTCCGGTTTAAGTGGTGAAGCAAGACGGAAAATCGCCCACAACTGGCATCCATTACATTCAGCTCTGGTAGGTTGCTCAAGATGATTTTGTATCCCAGTCTGTATTCTGACCAAGTCACTAGTATTGTGAGAACAAAACCCTCCTACCTAATGGTCTTTGCAACGTTTTGGGTGACCGTGGCGAGATGGCCCACTCCATTGAAGCTAGAACACCATTCCTTGATCACTTCTTAACTGAATATGTGAACGGTCTTCCACCGTAAGTGTGACTACTCCACCCATCATGCCTCTCAACATCAGCACTAACCCACTGAATCACAACAGCTCAGTCAAGTTGGGGCTCAGTGAGACAGGTGAGCTGGTAGAAAAGTGGATTCTTCGCGAGGCTGTCAAGCCATACATCACCGAGGAGCTCTACCTCCGGACCAAACATCCTTTCTTCGCGCCAGCTGCGAGAAACAACTATTCGCCAGTGAGCGAACTCTTCCGCCAGAAATTAACCAAGGAGTCATGTGAGGCATTAGGCTGGTTAAAGTGGGAGGGTGTGGCAGACATTATTTCTCAGTACTTCGAGACTGGTGATCTCGTTGCCCACAACTCCCTTCTGGTGCTTACTTCATATGTGATTCTTGGTGAGAAGTTTCGGGTTCCCCCTTACTCACCCTTTGGGAATATGGTTGTGTAAAATTACAGGCACTCTCACGAAATATTCCCACATCATTCTTATCACAACTGGTCCAAGCCGTATTAAAATTTTGGATAAGCGAGTTGGTATCCTAAAGTGGATAGATTTGGCAGAATGACCACCCATATCGAACCTCCATGTAGAGAGCAACTGACTACGAAAATCATGTAGAGGGTGACACCGAAAACGAGAATGGCAAATCTAGCATGAGGACGTTACCCTCGGGAACTCTTTATCGAGAGAAGTACCTAGTCTGACTCCTCGGGCTGCTCACTATCCAACAGTCGACGTGCTGGGATGGTATACAAACCGAGGTATATGGGCTATCACCCAGTCTAAAGCTTGTAGAAAAGGTACTCTTTGGAGGGTTGTCAAATCATACATTACCGAAGATCTCTACCTGGTAACATAACCCACTTCGGCATTGTCTTCCCCACATCTCATCTCTCATTCTTGCCTCACCATCATTCCATTCGCTGCCTGTAACACCAACCACCACTGGAATTTCCTAATTTAGGCCCCGTTATTGATCGTCATCCTAAATTGCCATATTGGCTCTGGAGTGTCAGAGTAAGTTTCCCAAGGGTGTACGTATCGCAGGTTTATCCTAAATATGCAGGTCGAAAGCAGGTGGCGCGAGGCGTAACCCACACCATATTATATCCTAAAGCCACCTCCCTCGTCACTGGGAATTTTTTATGGATAGGGAAACACCTATGTGAGTGATTGGCTAATGAGAACAGGAAATCTTGAAGACCCGTAATTCTGGACTATAAGGATTTGGCACGTTGCTGTAAGGAGGACGAGAAATGATCATTTCAACGGCAAAGGATGCTATCGAATTTAAAGACACTTACATACTCTTCCATTGTAAGATGATGTAGTTGAGATAATGGGATTTGCGTTTGGTTTATAGGTACGAGGTATGGATTATTTGGAACTGAGGCGGAAAAATGAGGACTACGAAGGTCGTACATAATAATGGATTCAAGGGCATGGCTGGTGACACATTCACAGTCTACCAAGTATACTAAATGAGCCATCTTGATCATTGTGATGGGATGCCAGATCGGACCTTCCAACACTAGAAGTATTAATAGTTACTTGTTTCCCCAGAATCGGCTTTTCCAATTTCTCCGGCATGTGTGGTAAGATCGTTGCGAATACCGGGATTCGGGGAAAGAGATAGTAAATTTTCCCTATATTCTTGCTTCGACAGCAGAATGCGAGGCCGGAAAGGCAATCATTTAGCCGGTTAGAAGAATCAGGATAACCTCACTAGAATCCAGATGAGATCGGGCTCTATAAATGAGACCAGACCTCTTGGCTGTATATTCACTTCTCTTGAATCTCTAAGAATGTGCGGAATTGTAGCTTATGTTGACTGCGACAGCTGCCAATTGGTGCCTATCACTGAGGCTCAGTTGGATGCCTCACTTCATTCCATCCTACACAGGGGACCTGACTCCAACGGAAGATACATTGATCCATCAAACCGCGTTGGTAGGTGTATAATTCTTCCATCTCAATCGACTGTGCTCACTCATACTTTCACCTGAAGGCTTGGGCCACACCCGTTTGTCAATCATCGACTTGGATGGTGGCCAACAGCCCATCTCCAATAAGACCAACACCATTCACATCATTGTCAATGGAGAGTTCTACGACTTCGAGCGGATCAGAGAGGAGCTGATTGCTGCTGGTCACACATTCAAAACCTCCAGTGATAGCGAGATCGCTTTACATTTGTATGTTACTTCCGCACATTATTACCATACCACTTGTCACTAAGAGGGCTCACTCCATTACTTACAGATATGAAGAGTATGGATACTCATTCTTGGAGCACCTTCGTGGGGAGTTTGCTTTGTGTTTATGGGATACAAAGCGGAGCATTTTCCTGGCCGCAAGAGATCGATTTGGTATCAAGCCACTGTACTACGCGAACAAAGATGGCCGACTTTACATTGCGAGTGAGATCAAAGCCTTCCCCCCGCTCGGCCTGAAGATGGCCTGGGATATTGATTCCATTGTCCAAGGCGGGCCAATAACAGATATGAGAACACCATTTGCCGGTATATCCAAGGTAATTTCTCCAACATTGACTGATATTTGCTTGTAAATCCCTCAAATTCCTGTGTGAATCGAAGATCCCCCCAGGTCATTATATTACAACTACTCTGTCTGGAACTTTCCGCGTAGAAAGATACTGGGATGCCGACTATCCTGACAAGCGTGTGAAAGACCCAAGATCCATTGAAGAAATGATTGAAGGGGTTAGATCTCGCCTGGTGGAGGCGGTCAGACAGCGATTGAGATCTGATGTACCAGTTGGTATCTACCTGAGTGGAGGGGTCGATAGTTCTTGCATCGCTGGTATTGCCACCAAGATCCTTCGGGAAAAGGATCCAAGTGCTCAGATTCGTGCATTCACCATCTCATTCCCAGGTAAGTAGTCCTGCACGCCGCTAAGAGAGGGGTCAAGACAGTAATACTGACGGAATGGATATTTCCAGAGGGCAATCATTTGGACGAAGGACCAGTCGCCGAAAGAACAGCCGAATTCTGTGACGCAATCTTTGATAAACTTGAGATCACGGACGAATTGGTTGCGGAGGCCTTCTCGGATGCTATCTGGCACTTTGAGATGCCAGTTGCTAATCTGAATGGTGTAAGCAAGTTCCTACTCTCGAAGTTTGTGCGGGATGCGGGTTACAAGGTATCAGCATCGGTTGATTATTTGGTAGCCGTTACGATACTGATATGATGTTGGCTAGGTGGTGCTCACCGGAGAAGGATCCGACGAGCATTTTGCGGGTTACAAATTCTTTGAACCAGATTATTTGCTGGAACCGGATCTTGCTGCCTCATTCCCGACTTTGTCCGAAAAAGACAGAGCAGATCTTCTAAATTATCACGAGTCAAATGCGCAGTTGAAGGCTTATGGATCATTGGCAGGCAAAGTTGAAATAGATGACAGTCCAATACCCAAACGTATGCTCAATGGGATAGTTACTCCTCAGCTGATAGGCAAGTTCCTATATGTGAACAAGGAGGTATACACCGACTCCGCCCTACAAAGGACTGGGGTTCCTGATCCTTCATTAGCCATTGCTTCCGGTTTAAGCGGTGAAGCAAGACGGAAAATCGCCCACAACTGGCATCCATTACATTCAGCTCTGGTAGGTTGCTCAAGATGATTTTGTATCCCAGTCTGTATTCTGACCAAGTCACTAGTATTGTGAGAACAAGACGATTTTGCCCAATGGCCTTTGCAACTTTCTGGGTGACCGTGGCGAGATGGCTCACTCCATTGAAGCTAGAACACCATTCCTTGATCACTTCTTAACTGAATATGTGAACGGTCTTCCACCGTAAGTGTGACTACTCCACTCATCATGCCTCTCAACATCAGCACTAACCCACTGAATCACAACAGTCTCAGTTCAAGTTTCGACTTAGCAAGACAGGTGAGCTGGTAGAAAAGTGGATTCTTCGCGAGGCTGTCAAGCCATACATCACCGAGGAGCTCTACCTCCGAACCAAGCATCCTTTCTTCGCGCCAGCTGCGAGAAACAACTATTCGCCAGTGAGCGAACTCTTCCGCCAGAAATTAACCAAGGAGTCATGTGAGGCATTAGGCTGGTTAAAGTGGGAGGGTGTGGCAGACATTATGTCTCAGTACTTCGAGACTGGTGATCAAGTCATCCACAACTCCCTTCTGGTGCTTACTTCATATGTGATTCTTGGTGAGAAGTTCCAGGTACCTACTTACACCACTTTCTGTAATACAGCTTTGTAGTACGGTTTTTATGTTATGGAGTGCATCCTGCGGTGCATAGTATTCATCATTAAAATTATTCCAATTGTTACAAAAACTCTTAGATCTTGGTTTGCAAGAAGCGGTAGATAGCATTGTGAAGTCAATACTAAATATGTAGTGAATGAAGGAGAACGTAACAGAATCGACAATCACACCTAGGCTCTTACTAGTGACTACACATAGAACATATATATTGGTAATTCCCACTGCTGGAATCATGTATGTGGATATATATCTAACCTGGATCAAGTCTGCAACATAATTATTTACAATACCATATAGTTGTATTTACTCAAAACATGGCACTGACAGTTCTATAGCACCTTAACTTACTCTGGATTTGCTTACCTCTGGCCTAGAGCTCACAGTTTATTATACCGACCTTTCCTGGTGAATACTACATTGTGGTTTCCATCATTCCATCCCAATCCTTCTTCTAACCAGCCACCGTTATCCCTTCATTACAAATCCATGTTAATGAGCTCAGTAAAGTGGGTTTTTTATATCCCATTCTAACATGATTGGGAGCAATGTGCTGTGATTCGAAAAGTTTTACTAAGCCAGCGAGATTACAAACTAGCCCATCCAACGTTTGGTGATGAATCACAAGTGACATCTTCCGGATCTATTTTGATGAAATTGATGCCTTTGGGAAGACAAGCCCACCGTAGTATATGCCAAGTAGAAGATTTATCAATCATCAACTTGGAAGGTGATCAACAACCCATGTCCACTAAGGCCAGACTCCTTTTTAAAGCGCACTGAGGTCCCTGACCTACCACTATCCCTCGCATCTGGTTTTTTAAGTGGTGCAAATGGCCCCCACTACATGCAGCTCTGGTAGAGTGTTCAAAAGGATTTGGTATATTGGGCCACATTCTAACTAGGCCATTAGTATTCTGAGAACATGCCGATTTTGCACGATGGTCTTTGTAACTTCTTGGGTGATCGTAGTGAGATGGCACGCTCAATTGAGGCTCGGACTCCGTTCCTTGACCATTTCTTGACTGAATATGTGAACGGTCTTCCATCGTAAGTGGAGTTCTTCCACCATAGAGCCTCACAGCACTAATACTAACTTTCAGATCACCAAAGCTCAGTCAAGCTCCGTCCCAATGAAACAGGCAGCCTGGTAGAAAAGTGAATTCTTAGGGAAGCCGTCGAACCATACATCCCCGAGGAACTCTACCTCCCAACCAAGAATCCTTTCTTTGCTCCGGCTGCCAGAAACATCTATTCCCCAATTAATGGTCTGTTTCGCCAAAAAATCACCAAGGAGTCATGTAAAATATTGGGCTGGATGAAATAGGAGGCTGTGGCCAATGTTACGGCCAAATGTTTCGAGACAGGCGATCCAGTTGCTCACAATACCCTTCTAATGATTGCATCATACGCAATTCTTGGTGAGCGACTTACACTGCGTAATACCCTCACACCTCTATCGACACAGCAGATTGTTTAATGAAGAAAACTTTTTCGAGATACTTGAAGCCACTTGGTATCCATCAATATTTGTCCCTCGTTTAACAAGTCTACATTCCGCTTCAGAGACGGATGTAAACGCTACGATGATATCAATTGTATTTGGTATCACTCCAGACGTCTGCACTGTTGACAAAACCACAAAAATGGTTGCGAATTGTGTGTTCTAAATGCCTTGATTCCTGTTTGACGTTTCCTTTTTTATATAAATCGTATGTTCTCCAGAGTTTAGATTCGATTAAGGAAACAATCGCCAAAGCGCATTATACAGTACTCTACCCGGTCAGCTGATCCACTCTGTCAAAAGACTCGTTTCTTTACTCCACTAGGGTGGGTGTACAAAGTAATGTGGAGATATCCAGCTCAAGATACAGATATGAAGCCTTCACCCTTTCATGTGAATCGTGCATGAAGTGGGACGTAACGAAAACATAGATTGAATTAAGAGACCAGGATGGAAGTTAGTATCCAATGAAGCCTCACTGATACGGGCCCAAAGTCGGCTATTTGAATCGAAAACTGGTTAGTTGGAGCCGAGCAGCATTCACGCAAGCCACCTGATCACCACAGCTTGGTCCGTGGAAATTCGAAGGTGTGACAAGGGTCTTATTGAGTATAGTATTCAACCGCATTACCATAACAACTGATCTAAGCTGTATTAAAGTTTTTGGAATTTCCGGAGCAATGCGCGTGTTTTGGTAACTGAATTTTTGTCAGAATACACGTAATTTCGAATCTCCATTTAGTCAGCATTTCCATATCTGATTGGTAACATAAACGGATTCAGGGGTATGTGAATGTTGTGTGGTTCACCAAGTGTAAACAAAGATACGCATTGATTTCATATCTACAAATCAAGAATCTGCACTGTTGACCAAACCACGATTAAGGTTCTGGATTGTGTTGCACATCTAAGCTTGATGTTTGGTAGTACCTTCTCCATGGTGTGTCGAAATCAGACTGCTGTTTGACGTTCAGGTTCCGATTATTGGCATTGTTGAACTATTTTCTATTGCGTACATGGGATACAAATCAAGCTTCTATTTCGTAGAATTCTCCTGATATGGACCATTACCCTATTCACTCTGCAATATCGATGTTCAGCTGGTGCAGATACTGTCCAGAGGTTAAGTTCAGTACAAGATTTCATTTACACTTCGCACCTTTCATTTACGATTGATGGAGCACAGCTGAAGGCTCGAACAATATCTAACGAATGCATTTCGAGTACTTTGATCGCGCACCTGTCCGTAATCGCCTACTTGAGAGGAATATGGCAGTAGACACACTAAAGAGTCATCTCCATAATGTATACAAGCAGCTCTGGGCCACCCGTTTCAGTCAACTTATCAATTGTGGGGTCACAAGTTTAACTCTACCTGATGGTCAATATTTACAGAGCTCCCCTCCTCAAAGTTAGGAGCTTACTCTATCAGGTTGGGTATAGAGAACATTGTCTCGACATTTCGACGAAAGCCACAAACTCGAGGTGCAAATGGTCTTGCGAAGTTGGATGTATTATCATGAAGCCCTTATCCTAGATTTATAGAGTAGCGGAGATATGGGGTGTGTGAAGTTGAAATATGATAGAAACAAAGATGTAGGTGACAGACTACACCAGGCTCGTGAATTAAATAGATACAACCTAGGATCCATTGATGCCAACGAAAATCCAATGAAGCCACACTACTACGGAGAATGTCTGGCCAAAAGTAGGTTATTGGGCCGAGGGAAACGACTAGACAATTGTTGTTACTGGAAATGCTGCATCTTTTAGTGATTCAACTAGACCCATTGTTCCATGTAGAACCATATTGGAAGGCAATCCTGCTAATGGTAGCTTTAATCACCCTCTGCCACCACGATGTTTAAGTCCGTGAACAGCCAAGCTACCATGGCGGGATGACTAGTTTGGATGATTGTGTTAATACATCAATGCTACATGGATGTCGTCTTGGATACACTAGTCATAGTGTGCGTTTTTCTTCATCATTACACGGCGTGTCGATGCTAGTCGACTACGGATCAGCTCTACTGGATGGATCAAGAATGACGTATAGAGTAGAGAGTAGTGCCACCTCAAGACTAGTGATAACCGCATTCTCTCCATTGGTCTTCGTTTCTGACACAGTCTACAAAGAATACGAGTCTTTACTTAGCCACCGTATAGACCTGGTGTACGAGCAGTTGGAAATCATCGACTATAAATACCTGGGCGGTTTTGGGCGTCATGGGCGCTATGGGCATGCCACTACCCAACGGTATACTATCTCACCATCGGGAAACATACTATCAGCAAATGAGGAATTGTTCTTTAACTTCTAACTCGCTTATTTTGAATTGTCCTGATATCTGGACTCCACACGATTCGGCTACGGAGTATCCCACTGCTCAGAAAACTACGGTGGCTCCTGTTGTAAACGGGGAGGCTATCCATGAGGTCCAGGTAGAGGCAACACTTTTAATGGTAATCAGCAAACTCTACGACAAGGATGTTACCCTTAGTATCTCGCTCCTGGAGGATTTGCTGGTATACGGCATTCGATCCCCTAGGCTACTTGCTATCTATCGAATGATACTTTCCGAGCATTACTCTCAACCTTTACCCAATCCCCACATACCACCCGTACAGATGGTCCACCAAAAGTATATTAAATATGTGCAGAGAGATACAAGCGAGGGGCCAGGCAGAAGGGCGATCAAAAGAGAGAAACGATGGAGAGATAAAGGAATGGTATGTATTGAATGCGGAAAAGCATTCGATAGGCCCTCCGCCTTAGCGAGTCACAGCAAGACCCACTCCCAACTCCGAGAATTTCTTTGTATTCTGTGCTCGAGCACATTCAAATTCAAGCATGATATGGAACGGCACATCCGCAGACACACCGGGGAAAACCCGTATCCATGCACCCATTGTGCGCAGGGGTTTTACCGCTCAGATACCCTGACGAACCATGTTAAGAGTAAGCATTCCCATGTACTCTCTGGCACTGAGTAGTCCACTATGGAAAGAAGATCAGGATTGACAATAAAAGGAATAAGCCCATTTTTCCGAGGGTCTGGCGAGCCATGGTGGATGCTCGTGAGCAACAACGCCTGCCCCCCCCCCACCAACCCGTATACCAAATATGTATCTGTATCTATATTTTTTAGGCGGCTCAGAAATCCGCCCACGCAGAACCATGAATCTCTTGCCAAATTGACCCAAATTCGTTTGAAACTAGCCACACCTACCCTTACGCGTGATAAAAATAGTTAAATACCCTTACACCCTGCTACTGTGGTTAATTTTAGATAGATGAGATGCCAGTCACGATTGGCAGCAGGATGCCAAGGTAACGAACTTGGTAATCACCATGTCCTCATATAGATGCTGAATGCTACTGTCGAACCATGACTCGATCGGGAATCCTGCGGTGCTACGTTACATGGGACTTGTCAACAATGTTGATTTGGCGGATTGGAAAATCCAGCCTTAGTCATATGGGTGAAATTAGACGTATAGGATGATCGTGTATCGTATCATTATCGCTACGAGAGTGATTCTGCTCCCATCCGGCAGGTCTCTCTAATCCACAATATCAGTCTTAAGCGGGCCCCCTCACCTGCATTGCCAAAATCCTACGAAGATCACAAGTAGCGGTGTGCATTTCTATGTTGCGGTGACGTCAAATCAAACCTTAATCTAGGGATGCGAAACACTCGGCGACAACACATGTTTCTCCCCTTGACTCTTGAGCCAATCAGAGACCCTGTCCTTGGATTCTGGGCGCTGGTTTGTTGCTACGACACCCTAGTTCGTTACCGCCGCTGCCATTGGATCACGAGAGTTGTATGCTAAATGGATGTCCCGATGTATAAAAATACCCATTACTACTTTAAGTTTATCTTGGGACAGTCGAAGGAATCAAGCCAATCTT
Organism: Basidiobolus meristosporus CBS 931.73; assembly: GCA_002104905.1. Taxonomy (NCBI): domain Eukaryota; kingdom Fungi; phylum Basidiobolomycota; class Basidiobolomycetes; order Basidiobolales; family Basidiobolaceae; genus Basidiobolus; species Basidiobolus meristosporus. The sequence goes on along the minus strand of MCFE01000516.1, from coordinate 23,104 downwards.
AGAATCGGCCATATATTAAGATCCTGATAATCCTGGATCTGGTCCGTATTGATCACGACTGCTATATAATTCCACAAGGGACTCCCAAGTTTCCTTTTCCCTGCTTAGTGCTCCGAAATTTTCGCACAACCTTCGCAGCCCTGGAGCATTACTGATTCACCACCCCTTCCCTATCGTGCGTATATTCAAGTAGAGCGATTGAATCCCTCTACAGTGTAGACTAGACTAGTTATCACCCCCAAATCCTCTTCCGTTTGTGGTCCCTAGTGCCACCTTGCAACTGTTGAAACCGATTAATGGGTTTCAAGCATATTATCAACGAAGACACTGCTTTCCTCAGTAAAGGTATCACCCAACCCATGAACAAACCTCTCTCCATCATCACTGAAAACCCTAGCGCGAAGGGTCTCCCCAATGGAGCACCCAAGTTCTTTCCAAACCGACCATTTGTCGAATCGAATATATTACCCGAGCCCGAGCTCCCAGTTATCAGCGAGAGACAACCTAGGCCAAGACGCCGTGTCGGCCATTATCAACTTACGAAAACTCTGGGTGCAGGTAGCATGGGCAAGGTGAAGCTGGGCATTCACCAGAGTACGGGCGAAAAGGTAACGGCGTATTTCGGATCTAGTGGGAATGAACTGGGGACTAAAATTCCATTTAGGCAGCAGTGAAGATCATCCACAAGCGAACTTCACGGGACCCAAACCGCCATCGCACCTCGACCGATGAAAACAAAGAGACCAGAGTCATCCGAGAAGCCTCAATCATGTCACTCCTCGATCATCCGTACATCGCCAAACTGAAGGACATGTCGATACACACGAACCATTACTACCTATTTCTCGAATACGTTAGCGGCGGCCAGCTCCTGGACTACATCATTAGTCATGGAAGACTTCGTGAGAAGCATGCCAGGGTATTCGCTCGCCAACTTTGCTCTGCTTTAGGTATGTGCACAATCTAGACTTCACCGATTTGGCAGTTGCCATTTATTAATAGACTTCATTGATAGATTACTGCCATCGTAATTCCATCGTCCATAGAGGTTTGTGATTCGACGCATGAAAATCCTTCCAATTATTCTGCCTCTAATCCAAATCTGGCATTTTTCCAGACCTGAAAATTGAGAATATCTTAATTTCGTCGGACGGATGCATCAAGCTGATTGATTTTGGCTTATCGAACGTGTATTCTACCAAATCTCAGCTGTCCACCTTCTGTGGCTCCCTGTACTTCGCTGCCCCGGAGCTTCTCCATGCACGAGCATACATCGGGCCTGAAGTCGATGTATGGAGCTTCGGTATTGTTCTGTACGTCTTGCTATGTGGCAAGGTTCCCTTCGATGACAAAAGCATGCCAGCCTTGCACGCCAAGATCAAGCGAGGACATGTCGAGTACCCCCCATGGCTCAGCAATGGTAGGTTTAATCAACCCGTCGTCCTTATCCCTCTTGAACTAACCGAACTCCTATCAGAATCTAAGAATCTCCTGTCGCGCATCCTTGTCACCAACCCCTCTGATCGTGCCACTCTGCAGGAAGTATTACATCACCCATGGATGGTCAAGGGTTACAACGGACCTCCTGAGAATTATGTCCCGCATCGAGTGCCGATCCAGCTTCCTCTCGACCCCGAAATCATTAAAAAGATGTCTGGATTTCAGTTTGGAGATGGTGCCGAGATAGTCAAGCAGTTGGAGAGTGTCATCTCATCCGAGTCCTACCAGAGGGCGGCACAACTAGATAGACTCAACACATACCTGAACCCTTTGGTTTCCATCTATTACTTGGTTAAGGAGAAGATGGAGCGGGATGGTAGGGAGTCGAACTCCAGCTCATCTACCGAGTCGCTAAGTCGCACACCAGACTCGCTCAAATTCGATCGCCCACTGACTCCTACCACAACTGATCAGGAGAAACAGGCAGAACTCAATCGATTGAGCCACACCGAGCGGGCAGAACGCGCCGCAGCTCGAGCACACATTGCTGGGAATGACGCGGACTCGGAAGATGTGGCACTCAGTAACGCGATGAATGATCTTTCATTGAAAAAGAGTAACTCCATCAAGAAGGTGACGGAGAAGACGAAAAAGGGAGTCTTCCGAAGACTCAGCCAGGCGTTAAGATCCGGAAAGAGCCGCCGCTCCAAGCAAGCTACTTCCGATGAGGAGACCAAGGCTGAGACAGACTCTAGTCTGCGCCAACGTTCGGGCATCGGACGCAGCAAATCGGTCTTCACTCCCAAGAATAGCACCAACGCCACGGACGATCTTCCAAATGGAGCCAAACTCGAACGTAGAAAAAAGAATGAACAAATGGAAAAGCTTAACCATGCAGTGGCACGTGGCGGAAGCTTGAGAGAAACCAACCGCATCAGAAACGATGCCGAATTCGACTCGGTCAACCCTCGACTTAGGCCAAGACCTCCTCTCGTTCGCCTATCGAGCACTCCTTCTCCACTCAAGAAGGAGGCTTCCCCGGAACCGAGAACCCCCACCCAAGCTCTTCAAAAGAGCCTCTCCTCATCTAGCAAGGACTCCGGTAAAGCGGATTCATACACTAAGCCGGTGTTCCTCAAAGGATTGTTCTCCGTATCGACCACCAGTTCCAAGAAACCGGTGGCCATTCGAGCTGATATCATACGGGTCCTTGACCAGTTGGAAATTGTGTGGAGAGAGAGACGTGGCTACTTTGAATGCGTAAAAGCAGACCGTTCAACAACCAAGCCTTCCGACCACAACAACTCCCTTCTTGTTCCGGGCACCTCGGAGAGCAGCTCCAATGAGGAGATACCAATCAGCCCTACCAGCAGCACCGGAAACGACAGCGAAGATGAATTCGACGAGATCGTGAACCCCGAGAATGCAGTCCGCTTCCAAATCCAAATCGTGAAGATCCCATGGCTACTAGGACTTCATGGGCTTCAGTTCCGACGTCTCACCGGCCACCCTTGGGAATATCGTGAGGTGTGTACCAAGGTTCTGGGCAGTCTCAAGCTGTGAGTACTCTCCATTCCGAGCATATTCATTCCATCCCATTCCATCCCATCCCATCCCATCCCATCCCATCCCATCCCATCCGAACTCATTTTGATTAGCCATTCATCTCTTAATACACAAATTCATCGCAATCGATCTTATACATAATCCATCCTGTAAGAGCCCCATTTATGGCGCCTTTTGTTAGTCATGTAATATATATATTTCTCTTGTTTGAATATAATCACTCGTCTTTGTGGCTGAACAAGATCTGAGATTCGTCATCACACATTGTCACCAGTGATGGGCGCAGTCTATGCAACACCATTGTTGGTCGATTCCTGCCAACATATCGTAATCAAATCTATGCAGGTGGGAGGAAATCTTTCATTTATTCCCGAGTTTCCGATTACATCAATGCTCACATGCGCCTGATCGCACCGGTTAAATAACCAAATGAGCCCCTACTGAACGGCACCATGAATTATTTCAGTGTATACTTCATTCTATCCCTGTTCCCCTTCCTTTTGTACGGGCTTCCGCTGAGCCAGAACCAACTGTTGAAGGTGCAAGAGACAAAGGGGTACGTCGAGGTAGTCCAGGACGGGAAAGTCAGTCTAGGCGATGTCATACCCACGGACAAATCCTTAGGTATCTTCACGGACGCACTGCTTCGGTTTCCAGATCTGGTCAGTGGGTTTTCCGAAATTTTATCCACAAAAGTATCTATTGACTTAACCGTCTATGCTTTGAGCAGGCCAGTGTAGTGTTCAACCCGGAAAACGAGGTGACAGTCCTCGCCCCTGTGAATGCGGCTTTTCAAAAGTACCTCATCGTGGAACACTTCGACGACCTACACGAGATAGTGGCCTCACACATAATTTCCAGACGAGTGGGCGAGGAGAATTGGAAGGAGGTCCAGCTCCTTCCCACCCTGAATCATAAATCCCCAATTGAAGTCCGTAAAGAGGGTACTCAGTTGCTACTGAACGACAAGGCACAATTCCTCGATGGTGTGAGAATGGCCGGCAACGGCTATCTCTACAAGATCGACGAGGTGCTTGCTTGAGCGTGAATCTGATTATATGCGCACCCAACTTGTTCTATATATATATCCCCAAATTCTTTGTAAATGTCTAGGCACTCTTCCATCTCATTCGAATGTATAGTAAAGCATCCAACCAAGTTAGCCCGACCATTTTTGCGCGCAAATAGGAGGAAAAGACGGGCTGATTTATTGAGAAAATAAAATTGACCTCTGTATGACCAGAACATGATCTAAGCTCTGATAACTTGCCAGACACGGATCAAGTTGTCAGTGTAGCCAGAGAACAAGGTGTTGCCATCAGCGGACCAAGCAAGGGAGACACACTGGGGATCAGCAGATCTGCGACCAACGCCAACGAACTCGGGACGAAGCTCATCAACAATGGACTTGGATTCCAAATCCCAGATCTTGATGCCAGAGGAGGTGGCGGCGCAGAGCCAGTAACGGTTGGGGGAGAACATCAAAGCGTTGATCTCATCACCAGCCTCAAGAGAGTACAAGTGCTTGCCGTCGTTAAGATCCCACAGCATAACAACACCGTCCTTGCCACCGGTGGCGCAAAGAGAACCATCGGGAGAGATGGTCAAAGTGTTGACGTAGCCAGTGTGTCCGATGTGGTTGGTACGGATCTTGCACTTGGTAAGATCCCAGACCTAGAAATGTAAACAATGGTAAGTATAGTGTCTGCAACAAGCAAGAGAAACGCAAGGTATGGTGTTTTGTCAGAAATATGGTGAAAATTTGTCTCATGGGTGAGTGCGAGTCACCTCTGAAGTAGCAAATATATTCAAACATCATACAAAAGGAATGGGTCCGGTGGATCAGGATGGAGCTATTTACCTTGACAAGCTTGTCCCAGCCAGCGGAAACGATGACGGGGTTGGCAGGGTTGGGGGAGAATCTCACGCAGGAGACCCACTCGGTGTGGCCATTCTCGGTAAGGTTGTACTTGCATTCACCAAGAGTGTTCCACAACTTGATGCTCTTGTCACGGGAGCCGGAGACAATTTGGCGGTTGTCGGCGGAGAAGGAGACGGAGAGGACATCCTTGTCGTGACCGACAAATCTGCGGGTGGTCACTCCAGTGTTAAGGTCCCACAAACGGAGAGTCTTATCCCAAGAAGCAGAGAGAGCGAATTGGCCATCGGAGGAAATAGCGACGTCGGAGACGAAGTGGTTGTGTCCGCGGAGGGCCTTACGGGGGATACCATAGTGGGATTCATCGCGGGTCAAGTTCCAGATGATGATGGACTTGTCACGAGAAGAAGACAAAACCAGGTCAGGGTTTTCAGGAGTAGTGGCGATGGCAGTAACCCATCCGGTGTGACCTGTCATAGTAAACCAACTGTCGTTCAGTAATCACAGTGATAAGGATCATTATCCATTGGAATCCTGCCCCATCCATCCATCCAACTGGAACGGATGCGAGCAAGTCAAATGGACTACAACAAAAAAGATTCACTGAGACCAACCTTCGAGAGTTCCGCGCAAGATAAGAGTGTCCATTCTACTCTTTGCTAACACAACAAGATAGTCGGGAGAAGGAGTGTTCACAAGCAAATCCCATCATCTTATACCCCCCTCTAGCCCAACTCTCCCGAATGCGATTCTTTTTTTTTCGTACATTATTACACCCACCAAATGCCCGATTGATCAAATCAATTTCGTGACGAGATAAGCAACATTTTAAATCTGTTTAGGAATTGATTCCAACTAAACCATGGGTTTAATTTCTACGTCGTTGAAGAGGATAAAATGCCAATGTATCACTAATTATACATAACATAACGAAAGGGAAGATCGAAGTTTCTTTCGCTTTCCCTCGAGTCTATAGCGAAGCTCACGTATTGTTTGACGGATTTGAAACACTAGGTTTGTTAGGAGTGTTCAGTAGCGCTCTCATCTGCTGCAACGTCATTCATCCACCTGGACAAAATAAAAAGTGACCCGGTCCACACCGTGAGCTAAAGCGCTGTTTAACTCCTTCTCCCCGGTCACCAAGAACGCCTTGGCGTCACTCAGCCTGTAAACCAACGACCTGCTATCGAGGTTGTCGAATTGCTTGCCGCAGGTACGAAGCTTAAGTAGGATTCGAAACTGCAAATCCTCGAAGAGAATGTTGCGATGAATACGCAGGACAACGATGGTATCCTCATCCAGAACAACCTTAGCCTTGAGAAAGCTCACTGGCTCAGCCTCTCTTCTAGCTGCGGCCGAGAGCGAGTTGGTTGAAGTGGCCTTTCGAAGCGTTCGAACGGTAGAGCGGCAACTGTCTATACGTGATATGGTTCCTGCTCTCCGAAGCGTATTGGATCTCGAGAGATTCAGGAGCGAGCCATTTGTGGAGTCTGGTCCCAAGTAAGGTGAAGCAGGGGTCGGGAGAGAGGGAAGAAGATCGCGGACCTTTTCGGATTCGATGTAATGCAAATTCCAGGGAGCAACGATGGCAGAACGCGGCTCCGATTTAACGGGGACGATGTCTCGTTTGACTCGATTCCAAGGGGCTTGACTCGATTTCTGACTCAACATGGCGCTCTTTGATCGACGCAAGCTCGGGCGATCATCCAATCCAGAATCTGCGGAGTTAAAGGTGCCGCTTCTAGCGAGGGGCTTGTACTTGTTCATTAGGCCAGAGTATCGGAGCGAGGATTTTTTGTTTAGTGGTGATTGTTGCACGGACCTAGGGGATAATGGACTTTTGGTAGGCGATGTGTGCTCAGACAATTTCTCGTTCAGCTCTGCTGCAGAATCGGCTCCGTAGTAACCATCGTCGTCCTCGCAATAATAGTCTGGGTACTGCGAGCCCATACACTTGCGCACGTATTCAACATCGCTTCTCCACACGCCGAAGAATTCCAGGACCATGGAAGAGGCGGCGACGTACACCGGATACTGAAACAGAGTATTGACGTAGGAGTTTAACCTGGCGCATACCTTTGTCCCAGATGGGGCGAGTAGCAAGAAGGTTCGCTGGGGCAGCTGTAGTTCGGGGATTTCCACCTCTTGGCTAGCAAAAGTCTTGTGCAGCCTAGTGGATAGCTGTACGAAGTGCTCTTGAGTACGGTAGATAGAGTACGACTTTCGGACTTCACCCTCCTGACCAAAATCGGCGGGGGCCACCGTGACAGTGAACCAGCGCTTCTTGTCGGAGCGTTTTTCGAAGGCGGTTACACTTGCCGTAGATATGAGAGGTGCCAGCTTGACCACCTCGGTGTCTATTCTAGTTACTGGGGGAGGCATCGGGAAGGGGGAGGGGAGGGGGATTGGTTGAAAGCTGGAAGACGTAGTCCTGTGAACCGCTCAAGACGAGAACAGCAATAGTCTTGTCGAAGGGTCTCGGTGGCCACCTCCTTAAATACAAAGGGTTGATCTTCGTGCTTGGTGGACTATTCTCTCTTGGAAACATTCGTATTCGTTTGAGGATTGCATGGGATTGTCTATTCTTCCCAATGATGGATCAATGGGATTGTTTGGAGTATACAACCGAGCTCATTGTCAACGATCGAGGGAGACGCCCCTGCGATCACAGAGCACTGACAAATCAGTTTCGTGGGGAGGAGATGATAACTAGATTTAATTGGGATGCATGGTCTCTTGATTCCTGGCAATGCTGGGCCAAGAACCGAGTTATCAAAGCAGTGGGTGTGGTGTGGTGTGGTGTGGCGTGGTACACATTAATTAGCTATTTCAACACATAATATAATACGGCAGTTAATTTATCACTAGAAATCATTTCAGGAGGGAGGGAGTCAAGGAGATCTTGATGGTTATCTCGTCCCCGCAATCCTCCCGTTTGGTCAGTAATTCCTCGAATGCCATGAACCTGTCATCACTGCCAGGTGAGAGGCCTTGGACACCTTCGCTGTGCGAATAGAAGGACGCGGCCCTCTCTTCATCCAAGAAGAACAGCTCTCTACTGTTGGATGCGCACCAACTGTTCCATGTCCGGGTGACCTTGGTCCTTCCCTCGGGATTGGACTCGGACCTTCGGTGGGTGTGGTGTACATTCAGGTGAGACTCCTTAGGGTGTGAACGGTCGGTCTTTTTGCGCATGGAGGAGCGTCGTCGCAGGGACACGTTGCGACCACTTTCCTCGTAGGGACCCATCTCTTCTAAAGGGGGGATAATCAGGTCAAGTTTAATGGGGCTGGTCACCGGGATGTCCGGGAGTACAGGCGGGGATTGCTCGGTGGGGGTGATGAGACGGTAGGCTTTACGATAGGTCGACATGGGCCTCAGCTTCTCGTCCTCGAAATCCGTGGTTCCTACCTTTGAGAAACATGGGATCACCGTGAACATGCTACTTTTGTTTCTGCTTCTACTTCTACTTCTAATGTTACCACTGTCACTTTCACTAAAGTGGGGGAACAAAATCGGTGGTTCAGGGAACAGGGATTCCTCTGGCTTCTTCAGCAGATGGTGTCGCCCGAGGTCGCTTAAATGGGAAAATTCCTTGGCAAGTGCACCAGGGCCAATGCTGGCATATTTATCCGAGATTCAATCCCAATTGTTCATGTATCACTCACGACTGGCCCATCGACCTGGATGTTGGCCAGGTGTGGCATGGAAAGCAACACCTTGCACGAAAGACAATGTCTCCCGCTTCCCAAATCCACCATCGACAATCGATAGGGAGTTCAACGATCTGATTCCTGGTTACTGTTAAATCTCCATTCACATGCAGAACTTTCCCGCCCATATACAGCGATGCATCCGCTGCTCTGCTTCCTGCTCCCTGTTCCTTGTGATCGCAATTACCGATCATAGCGTTCGCCTATACATAGATCCATCGAGTTGCTTGATTTGGACTCCCACGCTTGCCAAATATGACGCTCGCTTTTCCAGAAAATTTCCATCCTACGCTATATAGATGGCATGTCCGTGCAACCGCGCAGCGCTCGCTAGAAATCGTCCGCATCTGCAATTGTATTGGTATCTGACGCTGTAGCAATGAAGGTGCCTGCATTCTTTCTGGCCATTTTCCTGTCCTCTTACCACATGGTGACCGCTTTGAACTGCACCGTGTTACCGGAGAAATCGTCCAAATGTATGGACGTCGGGTACCCCACGAATCTCACCAGCGTCGCCGCCGCGGATGCCCAAGTGAAAAGTGAGTACCTTCCAATTGGGAATTTCTTCGGCTCCACTGTACCAACACCAACATATTAGCTTTGCTGGACAAAATAAGTAGGGAGGGGGTGGAACGGGCGGGGGCCGACTGCTTCCAGGCCTTGCTTGAGGCGGCCTGCTACACGGTTTACAGGAAGTGCGATCCAGAGACCGACACCTTTCTCCCCATCTGCATGACCGTTAGGAGCCACGCCATCAACGTTTGCGAGAACTCCGGGGCGTTCACGGACTCCAACGTGATCGAAGAAAACCTTCCTGCTTCCTTCTTCCAAGAACGGGCCGGAAAATGTTACCCGCAACATGATCAAGAGACCTCAACCTTTGCCTCAACCTCAACCTCAACCTTAACCTCAAATTCAACTTTAACCGGAGCCTCAACATTGATCTCGACCTCGACTGCTGAAGCCAAAACGTTCTCGTTAACTTCCAGCGGTCTAGAGCCTTCCAAAACTCTCACCGAAACCCTCAGCTCCTCTGTTCCTGCGTCCACGTTTGATACGGTTATCTCGTCACCGTTGCCCTCGTCGACGGTGAAAACAAGCAGCCCATCAAACTCCACCGCCCCGGTACCGGCCCAGGACTCGCAGAACAGCACGAAACCACCGTATGATCTAGCCTACTCGTTCACCTCCTCTATCCTTGCAACTTTGGTGGCCATAAGTGGGGTGGCCGTTGTTTGTGGTATCTTTGGTGGGGTGATATATTGGAGAAGGAGATATCGAAACGTGGCTGGCGTATCCTGGGGGAATCATCCAGAGTACGATCGGTTGGAGGTGGAAAATGAGTCGGTTGATGTGCAATCCGAGCATGGCTTTGAGTCGCCAGAACCCAATGATCGGCCTGAGGTAAGTGATACGTTCAATGCAGACCATCCCGTTAATGCAAGGCGTAGACTTTCCAGGATGTGAACTCGACTGAACTCTCTGATCAATGATATGGCTTCCATTCGTCTGTAAATATTCAACGCGTTTCCCCATGGTAGTCTCAGTCCCAATAAAATGATTCATTCGGTTCCGGTCAATCTCCGTCCGATCGTTACTGTTCTATTGATATTTGTTTACCTTTGATTACACCAAAATAATTGATGGAATTCTAAATGAAGTACTGCTAGAAGTTGCAGTATAGTATCGTACTATCCACAGGTGGGATAGAGTGTACACTATGACCACACCCGTTCGACTCTCCAGCCAGAACCATCTGTTCACCCCCAAACCACAACGCATCTCAGGTAAATATTCCTCGGTACGGTACGAAGCACGGACCGCTGCACCACTTGGTTGGGATTAACCTTCCACCTCCTTCTAGCCTCGCTTACCTCCGCTAACAGGATCTTACGGCGATACTCCATACCGATCCGCCTGAAAACGCTATCGGATTGTACGCCCACCCTATGGATAATTCTGTACGAGGCGATATTTGACATCAGGATTCCGGAAATCAAACGTCAAGCCAGCGACTTCGCCGACCACATCTTCAATTTGGAGAGAATCCTCAAGCGCTTGGAGAAGGAGGTGTTGGAGGCAGAGCTACCCCACCTGAAGCCACAGTTAATATGCAGCGGTGATGAGGACAGCATCCTGGATCTGTTGGAAATATTTGTGGAGATTGTGAAATTGCTTGATAGTCAGTTGCTGAACAGCACGGAGGAGAAAAGCTCTAATAGGGACACCTCCTTGGAGACCACCGGCACCCTTTCCGACCTAACTTTTTCCTCTGACCTGAGCTCCACTCAGATACGGGAGATTTTAAAGAGATACATCGACGAGCTAACCGATGACAACCCTGACGATTCTCTGCTGGAGTCGAGGTGGAAGGCTTTGATGGAATCTAGCGGGTCTTCCTCTCAATCCGGTTTACCTTCTTTCAGCCACCAACTGGTCTCGAGTACTCCCATAAGCCGCTCGTCCGGGCTTAGTAACTCGAGGGTTTCTTCCTTTTTGTCGGAGAATTCCGAGGACGATACAACGTCCCTGCGGAGCTCAAGGAGCGGGTCATTCTCAAGGCATACATCAGGTAGTGAGCGTCGGTCAGGAACCGACCGGTGGAGTTCTGGCGATGGTAACACTGAAGAAAGCTTCCAGTATCAGCCAGCTTCAAGCGGGGTGAATCCAGTTGCCAACTCGCCGTCAACCGATTCATATATTCTTGACGAAATCGAGAGGTTGATAGAGCGTGCCAGGGATGGGGAGAAAATCTCGGAGACATCCAAGTTGGAAACGATACTTGAGTATCTACGACAAGAAGGGATCGAGATGCCCTCCAGCAACCTATCCCTCAGCACATCGGAGGACGAAAATATTTCTTCCGCATCTCAACACGAGCCGAGCAAATCCTATCGAACCTCATCTCGAGCACAATCAAAATCAGTCGCAGATACCACTGACCATCTCGGTGGTAGTGAAAAGAGCGAACTGCCTATCGATACAAGTGGTGAACACCTGGACGGGCATCGATCGTCAAGAATAAGAGGGGACTTGGACGAGGGTTATGGAACCAACTCCAAAGCATTTTCCAATGTACACCCCAGTGCACAATCGACCACAGAGGCAGACGTCAAACCCGACGTATCGATTGACCGTTCTTTTTCTCAAAGTTTGCATACGAATGGTTCGCTGCCCCGAGATTCTCGATCAGTGTATGATACCTCTGAAGAGAATACCAGTTATGACGATGAGCAATATCGGATATTGATGCCAAAGCCATATGCCACTTCACCAAAGAAGCAGAGCACAAGCAAGTCTTCCAAGAGTAGTCGAGAGTCCCTCGGATCGGACTACCTACGAGATCAGCTCGAGAGCATACGGCGACGTCGCCAAGAGGAGAAGAGGATCCCGCTAAGAAAGCCTGGCGAGCGCTTAAGAGTACGGGATGATATCGAGGAGTTCCTCACTGAACATGGCGAGGAATGCAACAAGCCCTCTGTCTCAAAATCCAAAAATGTCAGTATTCGGCATACATTGAAGTGTTTTGCAAGTGTTATCTAATCGCCTCCTTTTTTTCAAAGCGTGATGCTCCACTTCCCGCACAACTCTTACCCACCCCGGATGACTCGGCGTATGTGAAAAAGCTCAAGGAGAAACGACGGGAAATCTTGCGCAAGTCGAAATCCCAAGGTTATTTTTCTTTCCGAACAGAAGCGAGGGCCTTCCCATTAAGAGTGTTAATATCATTTAGCGCACCCACCGCAAGATATCTTGCATGATACGTTAGCCGACAACGAAGAATATTTTCGTAAGCTCACTTGCCGCGGAGGTACCGAGAGCCAGGTAAACTATCCAATGGCTCCCCTTGAATTATCAAGCATACGATAACCGTATCATCTTTATGCAGAACACTCGTAGCACCAGGGAGGCTGAATTGCTTAAACAGACAAAGAAAAGAATAGAGCAGGAAAACCGAGCTGTATGTTTGCTCGGTCCCTATGCCCATAGTTACTTCGCACTAAATCACTTTCAATAGGCCATTATTAAACTCAACCAGATGACCAAGCTCTACGCTAAGCAGTCCATTTGCGACCGTAAAAGTCGACTGGCCAGACTGCGTAAGGAAAAAGACAATATCGATCAACAAGCATTGAGTCTAGAAAACCGCATCCAAAGCGAAGAATCCAAGGTATACTCTGCTACATTCCTCCTATCAACCATGTCTAACATCAACTCCTGCTCAGACATTGAACAGTCTCTTCCTTACCACGCTAAAATTACAGAAATCCGCCATCGCGGAGGCACGAAGAGAGCACCAGATGGATATGAAGCAGCGAGAAGGGCTAAGGAAAGAGAATCAAAAGGCGCTGGAGGCACTATTAAAGAGCCAGCTGGCGGATGCCGAAAAGGAAGCTCGTGAAGAACGAGCGGATTCTGGGATCAAAACGCAAAAGATTTTGGAGGTACAGTGGCCTGATGAATGTCTCTTTCGCTCTTTGCTTAAACTAAACTCGTGGTTATAAAGTCTATGCGTGAACTTCAGAAGAATCAATTTGCACACGTGTTCGAGAAACTGCGAGGCAGTAACGACGATCCAAGTGAGTATGTTTAGCGGTGATCTATCATTTCAACAATTTTGCGTGGGAATGGGCAGCATGATATATCATATTAAATGTCAAGAACACTCTTTATTTTATCAAGTGTTCCATGCATATTAGTAGTTGCGAGTTCATCTGCCAAGCATTTAATGTATGCGAATAAGTTGTCTTCAAATAGTCTATTGGATGAGCAGTGCTCCAATGATAAGGATCGAGATAATTGCTGAACCTGGAACATCTTTCATTGCCATTGAGATCGGTCTACCAGGGGGAGCAGAGGTAGCTGCAGTACCAGCTTTTGAAGGTTGCGAGAGCGAGGTGGCCAATACTACTGTGGGACTCTTGGAGGCTGAGGTCTGGGTGGCAGTCGAGGAATTCGAGCCAAGGGTGGACTTCGCGCTTAGAGAGCCTGAGGTAGACATGGCCACATTGGATGATCTTGAAGACCCGGCAGTAGCAGAGGGTTTGGCGTTCGATGGTTGTGCAGAGGCACTTCCGGTCGATCCGCCTTCTTTGACATCAAAGTAATGGCTGTACTGAACATTGTTATTGTCTCCAGCACGGATAGCATATTGACTACTAGGGGGTAGATTGCTAGGCACCTTCCACGTGAGAGAACCAGACTTGGTATCCACACCAGTGCCGATCATCAGGGCAACATTCATGGTGGTGGCTGGGCCAACCATTAGAGTGATATCAATCTTCTCGGGGTCAGGGTTAGCTCCAGCGACGGTGGTCCTAGGGAAATGGTTAGTGTGTCGACAATGAGCAAACCGAGGAAGATAGGAGGTTACCAGGCAATGATGATTTCTTTTCCGGGTTCCCAGACAGTCCCCTCCACCGGATTGGTGATGGCGATATCGGCGAAAGCAAACGAAACCCAGGAGATAAGCAAGAAAAGTGTACAGAAAATCATAGTGATGGAAGATATGAGTGGATGAGTGTGTTGCTTTCGAATTTATATTCCTGATTGCCAGGGAGTGCTCTTGGCCATTAATGTTCTGATATGTACCTCCCGCTTGGCTCTCCCATATGCTTCCCTATAAGACTAAAAAGATGCTCAATGCACAGTTATGCACCGTTGGATGGCGATCGAAATAGAAGTAGGGACATTCACCAGGGCATTCACTACGACATTCACTGAATACCAGCCATTGCAAAGTCGTATTACCAAACGGAGACTGAAGTTTATTCACAATTGTGTACACTAGTTATGCTTGACCCAGATCATGATGCGATTATCGATATCAACACTGACTATGTATTTGAAGCTATCACTGATTGCCACATCTCGGATTAGTCTATTGCACTGAGGGTACTCGTTTCCGATCACCTAGGGACAGAGGAGTCAGCAGCCCATCAATAGAACCCACTTCACAATATACGACACACATACCCATTCAAACGGCTCTTCCGTATCACTGAGTTCTATAATATGGATGTTTCCTGCTGGGTCTCCGGATATAAATAGTGGAGTTCCATCTGGCAGAGTTCAGTGATTTAACTGAGGGTTAGTAAGATTCCCCGGGGAGTGCTGTGTGCCATCTTACCTAGATCTGGCACGGTGCGAAATTTGATTACACCCTCGGAGTTCTCCGGGAAGCCTATCATCTGTTCGCAAATGAGCGTCTTGCGTGCCGACTTCGTAGCGTTCCAGACAACAATTCTTCCGTCTTCAGCTGCTCTCGATACTACGGTTGGTTCATAGGTTATTGATTGTCGTGAAATGCAGGCGCAAAGGCTGTGATCCCTACCTACGAGGTCCTGGTTCAAAAAGGTCATGCACTCAATAGCGCTATTGTGTGTGTCTTCTGAAGGTTTGAATTGATTTAGGGAATCGGGGGCGATTCCTTGACGAGATGAAGGATTGTGGTGAAGCAAATCCGATACGTTGTACTTGTAGATACCGCCGTCCACACAACCAGCAAACAAGTACTGATCAGAGGGATGCACACAGAAACTGTTCAGGTGGCCTACCCCGCTGAATTTAGCCAGACAGCTGAGGAAAACAAGCGGCGTTAAAAAAGCCACTCCAGTGAAGTACGCTCATTTCGAAGTTGACACTTACATAGAGTTATCTGAATCCACTGCTGACGACCCGATGTCCCACAAACGAATTGTATCATCATAGGAAGCACTGAATAACCAGCGTGGGTTCTTTGTTGAGAAGCGAATCTGATTAATCTGCTTCGAATGGCCTACTAGATATCGAAAGCACACTCCTTGCAATGGGTTGATCAGTCGCACCACGCCCAGCTTTCCGGCCACGGCCAAAATATGGGAATTATTATCCTCCAAAGTGGTCCAGCTCAAGGTATAGAACTCTTCTGTAGACTCCAGATGTGTGTACTTGGTCATGATTTTACCTTGATGACAATCAATAAAGCAAACAGTGTTTCCGCCGCAAGTGGCAACAATGTTGGATGCTACACCTAGTTGTTGTACGCCAATGAGTATACATGTCGGATCAAAGTGTATATGAAATGGGATTACTTTGCCCATTCTCGTCGACACTAGGAGGTTCAAACTCGCAGGCCCACACCTGTGTTTCATCGTCGTCCGAGCCTAAAGGAGCTTTGGAATGAGCTCTGATGATGTAAGCAAGCTCAACCTTCTGGTCTTCGTCTGTGCATTCCAAAATGGAAGATTAGTCTTGAACTATAGAAGGGAAGGGAGGGTTTTCTGGGTTGATAGATCAAGGCATACCAGCTAACGAGCCAATTTTGGCCGGCGGTTCGACACGGGTCTTTTCGCCATTTTTCACGTTTAGCTCCACAAAAAAGTCGGATTCCTTTTCAGCTGCCGAGTTCTTGGGCTGTGGCTTTGTGGATTTGGTTGCACTGAGCTTTACTGAACGTGGCGGCATACCATATATTTCTGCACTTGGCAAGGATGGTCAACATAAAATTGGCATCTGGTTGGAACATATAGATTTGTTTGTATTTTGGTGATTTTTTCCACCACAAACATCAACAATTTCATGCTCTTGCAAGAGTCATTTCCCACTTGGATAATGCATACTCAGCGTGCTTATTCTATGAAAGATTGATTAAGCTCACATCACAGTCATCCATCACTGTGGCTTGGATCCTGACCTCGGGATGATCAGTAGATAAGAATCCGCTGATTATCAAGATCTGACTGATGAAATGGGAATAAAGCGAGCACGCGAGCTGGATGCTCACTTTACTCACACTGTATAAACTAATGTCCACTCTAGCATCCATTTCCGAGCTCAATTTGCTATCGAAGGAGAGTTTCGCGCAGACCATCAATGCACTCTTTGAGCCAGCCCCGCCTCTGGTCGAGCTATTATACTCGGCCCGTCCATATGCTTCTTACGAGAAGTTGCTTGACCATGCGGACGACGTTATCAAGAGCCGACTAACACCTGAGCAGCGTATCGAGGTGGTTAATGCCCATCCCCGAATTGGAGCACCAGCAAAAAACCTATCAAGCCTGTCGTTACAGGAGCAAGGCATTGGGAAAGAGCTAACCAACGAGGAAAAGGTGCTGGAGCGTTTGAGGGAGCTCAACCAGCAATACGAGAACAAATATGGGTTCAAGTTCGTTGTTTTTGTTAACGGGCGTTCCAGAGCGGAAATTATCCCAGTTCTGGAAGAGCGTCTTAACAATAGCACCAAAGAAGCTGAACTAGAGACTGGCCTGACAGACATGATTCTGATCGCAAGAGACAGACTCAGAAAATTGGAAGCTAATTAGCCTCAATTTGGGATATTCCGTTCTGCTACAGCGATTTGCGGTGGCATTCCACGTATTTATTAGCTTAGAATAAAGTCTTCCTGTTAAACGTGGCTCTTGCTCGATCCTCTTAAAGGGATCTCGTTGTTGTATAATGACCATGGATATTGCTTGGCAAACCCCGAGATATCCAACGGAGGAACATGCTTCTCTAGCATCCCGGAGAGTCCGCGTTCGTGAAGTTCACGAGCTGCTCTCTCAAATTCCCATCGAATACCCTCAACCACCCAGGGTTTTGCTGAAGTGGCCACATTACGTGATAAATCGAATGGATCCTCAACACAGAGCAGCTTAATTGCCTGGGGATTGGAGCACGATCGATCAAGCAACCAGTTTTTCTCCTTCCGCGGTATTAATGCACCTACTCGGATGGACACCACCTGGTCAAAGTAGTCCAACTCGTATGCGTAGAAATGGAGGAAGTCCTGTAAGACTTTTGCTATTGAATCTTCATTAGGTTGGTAAAGCTCCTTGAGGCTGGAGATGTCATCGAAAAACCATGTTTGCATAGGAATCTTGCACTGCGCTCGATAATATGGCAGCTCCTTTCGTCTTGAGGCGTGCGCAAGGCAGCACACCTGCTGTAAGCTTGGCAGGCCGTATTTGATCTGCATAAATGCAATAAACATCAACGTATAGCAAAAGGAGTTCAGCGTTCCTCCATCCAGAGAGGCTTGGTTGATTTTCCTTTGATGAATCCATTCTTTGATCACCAATATCACCGGTCGAATACGCTCATCGAGTTCACAGTAGCTTTTGAGTAATCGGGTCTTTTGCAAGCTATCTGTAGTGTTGATACTGACATCTCCCCAGCCACTTATAATCCACTATTAGACAAGCTCAAGGTTAGATTGGGAAATGTCGACCTACAGATCAGGGGCATAGAACTTTAAATGGGGAACTCTGGCATGGAGTATGGCTTGACAGCTCTCGAACCGTTCTAGGGGAGAAGAGTGAGTGCTTGTGTAACAAGGAAAGGGAAGCATGGCACTCACCTTTCTTTAACTCGGCGTGAATTCCTTTGATGACTTCCTGTATCTTCCCAGGCCGGATAGCATCCCCGTTCTCCATTACTTTTAAGCAGATGTCGATATCACAGCCGGTGGCCCCAAGTGTGTTTGATGTTGATCTAAACATAAGATGCCAGTTGAGAGCTACTCGTTTTAATATTTCTGATAGCTAGATTTACCCAAATAAATAAGCATCAATCGTGTAATGCCGCCACTTTCTACGAGATAGGTTTTCCAGTTGAAGTCGAAGTATTTCCCATTTTTCTTTTTCTTCTGGAGTACAGGCAAGTCTCTATGAAAATAGCTGCAGAATTTGTTGACCACCCTCGTTTAGTCCGATATGGAAGAACTACCTTCACTAACGCCTTCATATCTTGCAGTATTGTGCTTTCAGAAACAGTATCAGGGTCACGGAAAGTAAGTTCCTCTACTATTGACAAAAGTTAGTGACTTTCCATGATATGCTTACTGAAAGTGGGCGCCACCTACAGTGCGACTCAATGTTCCCAAACATATGGGCGCCAGTATATTGGACCCAAGTGGTAGATTTTCCCTCAGTGTGCTCACTTACCAGCTCGATGTGCTTCCTTCTTTTTTCCCCCTCCAAAAACTTTGTGAAACCAGAAGATGGGATTAACTTTCTCCATTCAGGATCTTGTCGCACTATATACCCCAGGCTCTTCGTGGATATTGGTGCATCGGTTTCTTTAAGAATGTTTATGCATACTGTTAGTAGCTGCTCGTCTTTTTTCGAGCGTTCCGCCGATAGCTCTTTTTGGTACAAGTCATTCCGAACCTCACGGGGATTTGGAAACCGCATAGCGATCTTGTGGCTTGGTTTGGTCCCAACAAACTTTACTGTTGTACCATGGTGTAAAAACAACTTGATGCTGTTATCAATTTGATTGAGATTATCAGGTCATGTGACCGAATGACATGATTAATATCTCAAGGTAGCAGTGCATTGATGGTGTTGTGTTGATTTTACGACCATGGCTACAGACAATGTCGACAAGCCTAGGGAATTTGCTCTGGAGAAACATGTGAAATTCTTCAAACGTTCTTTAGAATTTTTGCCGTATCAATACTCTTCTGCAGACACCAATCGGTAAAACACACCACCAATATTATGTAGTAGGAGCCTCAAATGAATCTTCAATATGAATAGCATGACACTAGGATATTTCTGCATCAATGGACTTGACTTGTTAGGCAAACTGGATATACTCTCGGAAGAACAAAAGAAAGGATATATCGAGTGGATATATGCTCAACAAATCCATCCCGATCCTAACTCACCGGGTAAGCACCCTCTTGGCTATTTACCCATGCCGGTGGTATTGATAAGTGGAGAAAAATTGTAGATGAAAATAAACCAATATGTGGTTTTCGTGGTTCGCCTTTCGCTGGAAGCCCTTATGCTCCGTCAGCGGTAATTTTTTCCCATGGCTCTAGCAACCCTTTTCCTCATTCCAAGTTTCTCTAGACAAATACTGAAGCTGCCAAATACGATCGAGCAAATCTGGCGATGACGTATACTGCCCTATTGCTTCTTCTTGCTTTGGGAGATGATTTGAGCCGAGTCAACCGGAAGGCAATCATAGAGTCTATGCCATACCTTCAACGCGAAGATGGAAGGTACGCAGGATTCAGCAGTGATTTACCAATGCTGTGGGACTAAGGAAAAGCCAGTTTTTGCCCTTGCTACGAAAGCCGTGAATCAGATATGCGGTTTCTCTACTGTGCCTCTGTGGTCTCTTACATATTGAATGATTGGACCGGTATTGATATTCCAAAAGCTTTAAGCTTCATCAAGTCTAGTCAGGTAGCCATCCATTAGCGTATTGCTCGGACCCCAAGCAATCTCACGTATCTATTTGTTTAGGCATACGATTATGGAATTGGGCAAGGGCCTTCCCAGGAATCCCATGGTAGTATCCGTCACCGCCATCTTAACACCCACTTTTTATCTAACTAAGGGATATCAGGCGGCTCGACCTATTGTGCGGTGGCCGTCCTCGACCTTCTTGAGAAGCTGGATTCCAGTGTTATCAATCAAGAAAAACTACTCGAATGGTGCCTGAATCGACAAGAAACCGGATTCCAAGGTAGAAGGAACAAACCAGCAGACTCGTGCTATTCCTTCTGGATAGGGGCAACAATTAAGGTAGGATCTACATCCTTCATAGAAAGTACTCCTCGGGTCTGATGATCTCCACTCCATTCAAAGATGTTGGGTGGCTACGAGTTGATCGATTTCACGCAACATCGAGCATTCCTTATGACTACTCAAGGAGGAATAGGTGGGTTCGCGAAATGGCCAGATGTTTATCCAGGTACGTATGTTGCTAGCAATCGAATTTCGGTTGCCTTTCTCACCGTGATTCCTATTAGATTTACTTCATGCATATATGGCGATTGCTGGGTTGAGCTTTATGAACGAACCCGGAATAAACCCAGTGAACCCTACGCTGAATTGTTCCCTTGGTGTGACAGAGGCGTTGTCGAAATCTGTGTTTCATCGGGAAAAGTCGATGGATACCACCTCTGGATAGACAGATGGTTGTATTTGATAGAGCTCCATTTTCATGTGCTGGATAAGCAATATATATTAAACACTCGGGTTTAGTTCGAGAAATCGGCTATTGCTTCGGTTATATCGGTTGTACCGGTTGAATCGGTTGTATCATCCATCTTTTTCGTAATGTGACTGGTATATTACCTAAACCCTATTCAGGGATTGGCTGTAAACATTGGCATTTCTTCAGCTCACGTTCCACAACGCAAGCACTAGATGACTAACTACGAGTCACGCCCAGCCTATATATCGTTGGAAAGCCCGTCCTTCCAACGCCATTCCTTCTTCAAATATGAGTTCCACACTGAGTAATTATTGCCTTGCTATCCATTATATTGGGGGCTCATGTAGACTAAAGACTGGGTTTTGCTAGGACACCTTGAAGCTCAGCCCGAAAACACCTTTACGCAGCTGGTGAACGCTCAAAAGATTGCGCTTATTCCCTCGCTCACTTTAGAAAACGGCACTACGTTGAATGACATCCCCGTAGGTTACAAGACTTGGGGCACTTTAAACGACAACGGAGACAATGTTATGGTTATATGCCATGCGTTGACCGGCTCTGCTGATGTTGCTGACTGGTTGGTTGATGGAACGCCTCACGTTTGTTGCCCAATTGTGCTTATCGCTTATTTATTAGGTGGGGCCCTTTGCTTGGTCCTGGTCTGGCTTTTGATACCGATGCATTCTTTATCATATGCATGAACGTTTTAGGCTCGCCTTATGGTACTGCCTCCCCGGTTACTAATAATCCCAAGACTGGCTTGAAATGGGGGCCTAATTTTCCAAAGGTCTCCATTCGGGATACGGTCAGACTCCACAAAGAGCTCCTAACTTTACTTGGCATCAAGCAAGTGGCTATCTGTATTGGCGGTTCACTTGGAGGAATGCAAGTGATGGAGTGGGCAATGTTTGGTGAAGACTATGTAAGACACATAGTACCTATCGCAACATGTGGAAAGCATTCTGCCTGGGGAATCAGTTGGGGTGAAGCACAACGTCAATCGATCTACAGCGATCCGAACTTTTGTAGGCTTTAAAAATATGTACACTCTTGGTTGTCTTGTTCTAACAAAGTTCTTCTTGCACAGGTAATGGATATTACACACAAGACAACACTCCCAAGCACGGGTTAGCAGCCGCTAGAATGTCGGCCCTTTTAACATATCGGTCGAAAGGTTCATTCGAGACCAGGTTTGGCCGCAAAACCATGCCAGTAAGCGCTAGTCGCTCTGGCACCAGTACTTTCGTTAGTAAGAAGGAAGGTCAATCTGAGGCAGGCAACAAAAATACTCGAGTATTGGGCAGTTCTCCGCAAATATTTTCGGCGCAGAACTACCTCCGCTACCAGGGGGACAAGTTCGTGAGGCGCTTCGACGCAAACTGTTACATCTCAATTACTCAAATGATGGACACTCACGACGTGTCCAGAGGAAGAGGGGATTATACGGAGGTCCTTAGTGGAATCACTCAGCCCGCCTTAGTCATTGGTACACCTTTTTGCAAGGCTAGGTCTGTGGCTTAGTATTAACATGGAATTGCATTTAGGGATCGAATCTGATGGTCTGTTCACCATTGATGAACAATATGTACTTGCCGAATACCTTCCGAACTCTCAGATGATCGTTGTCGACTCGCCTGATGGGCATGACGGATTTCTTCTGGAATTTGAACAGCTAAACGAGCATATCTTGAAGTTCACAAGTGAGTATCTCCCCGAATTTCTGAATGACGCAAACCGCAACGGCCCCCGAAACATTGAGCTTAAACAATGCGGGAATAGCCTTTTTGGCGAGGCTGAAGATATCATGACTTGGTAAGCTTTCTGACAAACTCACACACGCACGGACACTCTTTCGTATTATTTTTACTGGACAATCACCCCTTTAACCAAGGACATTTGAATTCTCAATTTTCTATTTTTTACGATAATTTCTTTCTCTTTTCACGAGCATTTCCCACTTGAAGCATGAAAATCTTCTTCCACGGACATTACTTTCTTAGGTTACTTCGGCTATTTGTATCAAATTTAGATGGAAACTGCTCTATTTGTAATAAACACCCTATCCACCTTGCATATCATACATTTTCCATTCATGCTATATTACATCAGAAATCTGTACATTGGAATCTTGTGGTAATGATCACTGTAAGGGGAATATACATGATTTCATACGCTGTGGTTATTTTCGGCGACTAGAGGTATTTGCTCGGCGCATTGCACTGCCTCTTGCACAGTGAGGTGCACGAAGCGGTGTTTGCCTGCAGATCGGTCATCAGGCAGACAAGTAAGGCCACAGTGCTGAAGACGAGAATAAACCTTGGGCTGAAGCCCTACGAAATGAAGCTCAAAAGAGGGATTTCCCGAGTACTCAACGAGTTGACTCTTCAGGTCGAGCAAGGCTTGAACTCCGGTGGAATCAATATGGTTAACGCCACTACACTCCAGTATGACCGACTTGAGATATGGGTACCTATAGCTCTCTATCATGATTCTCTCAACGGGTTCTTCACCAGCAACCGATTTGTTGATAATCTCTGCGGTCTCTACGCGTGCCACCTGCGTTTGAAAGTGA
>MCFE01000515.1:0-63948 GCA_002104905.1 Basidiobolus meristosporus CBS 931.73 | reverse complement strand
AAGGAGTATATTGGCTAAATACCAAGAAGTTCTTTGCGGATATTCAGGAGGTATTCATGGCAGAAGTGGCAACAACCAAGCATATGTTAGCAAGATGTATATGTTACCAGCAGTACAAGGTAGATGGATACTTTGCAAATATCACACTAAAAAGCCATAAAGTTGAGGTGATGGAAGTATGTCAATTGTGGCAGGTGTGCGTATTTGTAGAGGTTAAAAAGCTAGAGGCCATAGTTTTTTTTTGGGTTGAACTATATGTGGAATACCCAAGGTAGTAGTGGGTAAGCAAATAAAGAAAGGTGATTCTACAGTGGAACATATGAGTTGCACAAGGGGAGGTAGAAAAAGGAAATACCGTTTGGTAAATTGGTATGTTAGCATTATACAGAACCAGTGGTAGGCTGTCATACTGCCAATATAATGCCATCAGGGTCTTGCTGTGAGGCCATCAAAATATCATCAAGTTTCTTGCCATATAAAGCAATTGATGCCCTGGCCAACTGGATCCATGCAAAATAGTTATAGAGTGCTGAAAGACCGCAACAATACCATTCAAATATTGTCAAGTTTTATCCCTTTATTTGTTGTAAAAATTTGTATTTCCACCTAAATATTCACCTAACTTAGTCACTTAGATCATTACCCTCAAATCCTAGAGAATACTGACCAAATTCCTTGTTGGGATTTACCTAGAATATTTTCACCAAAATACCTGGTACCCAGAACATGAAAATTCTCAAAGTTGTCCAAACAGCCCTAAACTTTGCACACATGCTCTTGAGACCTTCCTTAACCTATTCTACGTGTTTGTAATGCCAAGACCAGGTAAAAGTATAAATACTACTTTTACATTCAATAAATCATTAAGTGAAAACCACATAATCTACTTGTTCTCCCAATCACTTCCAATATCTCCAGGACTCTTACAACAGGTTATGAGCCCCAAGCTGTCACTCTCTGCAATGTCTACTACTGCTATTACTGGAATTTTTCCCTCTGCTGAAAAGTTGGATGGATCTAATTACCAAGTGTGGAAGGTGAAGATGAAGATGCTGCTACAAGAAAGAGGCCTTTGGGATATTGTCATGAGAGAAGAATGCCCTCCCAAAAACGTGGAAGAGGAAGCCTTAAAGTACCAGAAGAAAGAACAAAGTGCCTTAGACCGCATTTGCCTTAATGTCAAGGACAAATTGCTAGTTCAATGCTCAAGAGCAAAAATGGCAAAGAATGCCTGGAAAGCATTGGAAGACACCTACCAGTCATGTTCAGCTGCCAAGAAAATGTATCTGAGACAAAAATTCTTTACTACAAAGATGCTGCCAGGAAAAGAAATGAAAAATCTAATTAACCAAATTACCCTGCTGGTAGATGAGATGGAATCTATGGGCATACCCACTACTGATGAGGATGTGATAGTTACCATCCTGAATAGCCTGACAGACAAGTTTCAGGGCCTTGTATCAGCCCAAGAGTCCAGAACTGAAGACTTGACCTTAAATTGCGTATATGGAAGGCTCCTGGATGAAGAATTAAGAAAATCAAGCACCAATAAGAAGGAAGAAGAAAATGCTTTAATAAGCAATGATAACCAACAAAGGAGGTACCCAAGACCCTACAAAGGCAACAGCAACCTATTTTGCAACTACTGCGAAAGGAAAGGACACACATCAGACCGGTGTCTCAAAAAGAGAGATTATCAGCAAAAGAAGCCTGAATATGGAAATGCTGCAACAACTGAAGATAGACTATTCATATCTGCACTAAATATGACCACAAACATGGATGCTCAGACGTGGTATATTGACTCTGGAGCTTCTTGACACTTTACACACCAAAAAGAACTTTTTACCCAATATCAAGAAAATTGAATTAAGAAGGTTTTCATGGGTGACAATAGAACACTTGATGCAGTGGGAGAAGGAACTATCCAAGTAGACCTTAGAAGCAATGAAGAGAGCCATACACCAACCTTTAAAGAAGTACTCTATGTACCAGAAATAGCCAAGAACCTACGCTCTGTAAGCAAGGCCACAGCAGAAGGACTCAGTCTCAGTTTTGACAATTCTGGATGCAGGATCACTGATCAAAATGGTGCCCATATTGCTATGGGCATCAGAGATCAGAATCTATACAAGCTGACTGATATTCCATCAGTTTTGGAAGCCAATATAAGTAACTTAAATGAAGAAACACCAATGCTTTGGCACAGGAGATTTGGACACATCAATTTTGATTATTTGCGCAAAATGATCAAAGATCAGCTAATTTCTGGCGTGAAAATTGATCCCCCAGCTAATTTGGAGCACTGTGAAGCCTACATATATGGGAAACAAGCCAGACAATCGTTCAAGAGCTCTGGGTTAATCAAAACAAAGAGAAAATTAGATCTAATTCACTAAGATCTGTGTGGACCTATGCAAAATTTATCCTTAGGTGGGATGAAGTATTTAATCACCTTTATTGATGATTATACAAGATACACATGGGTCTTCTTCATGGAGAGAAAGGAAGAAGCTCTGTCTAAGCTCAGGGAGTTTAAAGCCATGGCGGAGAGAGAAACTGGTGAAAAAATCAAGAAAATACGCTCTGACAATGGTGTAGAATATACCTCAAAACTCTTCATCCACTTCTGCAAAATTCATAGGATAAAGCAAGAGACTAGTGTACCATACTCCCCACAGCAAAATGGAGTAGCAGAACAAGCTAACAGATCAATAATTGATATGGCAAGATCTATGATCCATGATCAAAAATTATACCAAGATTTTTGGGCAGAATCAGTTGCCACTGCTGTATACCTTAAAAGTAGGAGTTATAACAGAATACTTTGTGATTCTACTCCATTTGAAGCATGGTATGGATACAGACCAAGTGCAGAACATCTAAGAATATTTGGGTGTACGGCATATGCCAAAAAACTGGCTGGATATCAGTCAAAATTTGAGCCAAAAAGTGTAAAATGCATATTTTTGGGCTACTGCAATGAGAGTAAGGCATACGGACTCTACAATACCAATGCAAAGAAGCTGATCAAGTCCAGGGATGTGTTGTTAGATGAAAATTCAAAATTTTCACAAAGAATGACATCAGACAATGACAAAAATTTGATCTCAAGTCCACCAATTGTCAGGATTGAATCAGAGCAAAACAATGAAATTTTTTCACTCCAGAGGACTCTACAACCGTGGTTCAGCCAGAATCAGTGCCCAGGAGTATCCCAGAAGTGATCATTCCAGTATCAAATGCCCAGAGATCCAATTGGACAAGAAATAGCCCAAATTACTATATCATTGGGGTACAAACTTAGCCTATGCCTATTCAGTCCATATTGATGAACACCAGATTGTAAAAGAGGCCTTAAATAGCCCTCAGACAAGTTTTTGGAGATCTGCAATGACTGAGGAATATCAGGCACCGATGGAAAATCAAACTTGGGACTTAGTAAAATGACCAATCAACCAAAAATCAATTGGATGCAGATGGGTCTTCAAGACAAAATACAAGGCTGATGGTACAATTGAAAGATACAAAGCAAGACTTGTAGCCAAAGGATACTCTCAAACAAAAGGACTTGACTATACTGAGGCCTTTGCACTGGTAGCCAAGTTTAATTCCATCAGATTAATATTGGCTATTGCAGCCAAATATAAGTTTTTTATTCATCAAATGGATGTAAAAACTGCATTTTTGAATGGAGAACTTGATGAGGACGTGTATATGGACCAGCCTGATGGGTTTGTTGACCAAGATAACCCCCATTTGGTCTGCAAGCTTAAAAAGTCACTATATGGTCTCAAACAATCACCAAGAGCCTGGAATTGCAAGATAGATTCTTATTTGGAATCTTTGAGTTTCAAAAGAAGTAATGCTGTCTATAGTATATACTATAAGCCAGATAGAGCAAGTCCAGTTCTATTAGCTCTATATGTGGATGATCTTATTATAGCCACCAATAGCCTAGCAACATTGGAAGAGGCTAAATCCAGCCTATCTAAGGAGTTCAAGATGTCCGATCTAGGAGAACTTAGTTACTACTTATGGATTAAGTTCTCCATAGACAGAAGTACCCAGACTATCACCCTAAGTCAATCCAAGTATATTCAAGATATACTAAAGAAGTACAAAATGGAAGACTGTAAACTGGCAGCTACCCCAATGGAGACAAACCTTAACTTGGTCAAAACTCAACCAAATCAAGAGAGCCTGGTGCCATCTGAAAGCCCTGACTTTCCTTATCAATCTATGGTTGGCAGTCTGATGTATATCATGCTTGGAACACGTCCAGATATTGCATATTTAGTGGGAGTTGTCAGCCAACATAATCAGAACTATGGATCTGATCATATTGCAGCAGTTAAGCAGATTTTTAGATACCTAAAAGGAACTGCTGATATCTGCTTAAGATACACTTATAAGGACTCAGAACAAGATCTTCTGGGATACTCTGATGCAGATTGGGGACAAATTTAGAAGACAGAAGATCCACCACAGGATACACCTTTCTTTACTGTAAAGGAGCAATTTCATTGAATTCAAGAAAGCAACCAACCGTAGCACTTTCCACCACAGAGGCAGAGTATATGGCAGCCTGTGAAGCTACAAAAGAAGCAATGTGGTTAAGAAAGCTGTGTACAGATTTAGGCCTATGTCAAAAAATGCCTATTACTTTATTTCAAGATAATCAAGGATGTATACAATTAGGTAGAAATCCAACTTTTCATGCTAGAACTAAGCACAGAGATATTAGACATCATTTCATATGTGAGGCTACAGAGGATAACTTAGTTAGCTTAGTTTACTGTCCTACAGATGAAATGATTGCAGACATATTTACCAAACCATTAGCTAGAGACAAGTTTGAATATCTTAGGTCAAAATTAGGACTAGTCAGTATGAACATATAACTGAGTGGGAGTGTTGTAAAAATTTGTATTTCCACCTAAATATTCACCTAACTTAGTCACTTAGATCATTACCCTCAAATCATAGAGAATACTGACCAAATTCCTTGTTGGGATCTATTTAGAATATTTTCACCAAAATACCTGGTACCCAGAACATGAAAATTCTCAAAGTTGTCCAAACAGCTTCAAACTGTGCACACATGTTCTTGGGACCTTCCTTAACCTATTCTACGTGTTTGTAATGCCAAGACCAGGTAAAAGTATAAATACTACTTTTACATTCAATAAATCATTAAATGAAAACCACATAATCTACTTGTTCTCCCAATCACTTCCAATATCTTCAAGACTCTTACAACATCATTTGGCTGTAAAATTAGCAAAACACCATCATGATCTTGTCATAAGATTGTTAGGAGGGTCACTAATTTTAAGCTGCTGTTATTATGACGGTCTCTAAATGGGATCTTAACAGCTGATCTGGATTGGATCCACCTCTGGAACCAAATTACTTCTCATAGGGTATTGGAGTGTGTTTTCTTGATTTTTCTTGCCAGTTGTCACTTCACCATAGCTTTAAGCTTCCTGAACTTAGGCAGAGCTTTTTCCTTTCTTTTCATGAGGTAGATTCACATTCACCTTGTATAATCAGCATTAACAGTGATTAAATCTTTCATTCCACTTTAGGATAAATTTTTATACATTCACACATATCTAAGTGAATTTGATCTAACTTTTCTTAGTTTTGGTGAGCCCCAGAGCTCCACAGCAGCAGTCTGGCTTGTTTCTCATATATGCAGGCTTCACAGTGTTCCAAATATGCTGGAGGAACAGCTTTTACTCTGGAAATTAGCTGACCTTTGATCATTTTGCATATATGGTCAGATTTGATGTGTATAAACTCCTGTGCTAAGACATTGGTGTTTTCTCATTTAAGTTACTTAAATTGGCTTCTAGAAATGATGGAACATAAGTTAGCTTGTATAGATTCTAGTATCTAATACACAAAGTAATATGTGCACCATTTTGATCAGTGATTCTATATCCAGAATGTGTTATAAAAGTCTGGGGATGTTAGATTTGATTGCAAGAACAAGTAGCCTATGTGGCTTTCACTTGATGATTTACTGCATGAAAAGTAGTATTCATACATTTTTGTGGTCATGGTACAACAACCATGTGAGATATGCTCAAGAAGGTCCCATAATTATGTGTGCAAAGTTTGGGTCTGTTTGGTCAACTTATTTAAATTTCATGTTCTGGATACCATATGTCTTGGTAAAGTATTCCAGGTAAGACCCAGCATGGAATTTGGTCAGTATTCTCTAAGATTTGTATATAATCAACTAAGTGACTAAGTTAGGCGCATATTTTGGTGGAATTTGGGATTTTACAATAGAATTGGCAATACTGAAATGAGTCCTTCTGCTGTGACCTTGCCTACTGAGAGTATGTTCTAGGCTATTTCTGGTATATAGAGTACTTCTCTAAAGGCCAGTGTGTGTCTTCCTTCATTAATTCCAGGATTTACTTGGATAGTTCCCTCTCCAACTGCATTATGTGTTCCATCTGTTGTAAGAGTCTTGGAGATATTGGAAGTGATTAGGAGAACAAGTAGATTATGTGGTTTTCACTTAATGACTTATGAAATGTAAAAGTGGTATTTATACTTTTACCTGGTCCTGGCATTATAAACACGTAGAATAGGTTAAGGAAGGTCCCAAGAACATGTGTGCAAAGTTTGGAGCTGTTTGGACAACTTTGAGAATTTTCATGTTCTGGGTACCAGGTATTTTGGTGAAAATATTCTAAATAGATCCCAACAAGGAATTTGGTCAGTATTCTCTATGATTTGAGGGTAATGATCTAAGTGACTAAGTTAGGTGAATATTTAGGTGGAAATACAAATTTTTACAACACTCCCACTCAGTTATATGTTCATACTGACTAGTCCTAATTTTGACCTAAGATATTCAAACTTGTCTCTAGCTAATGGTTTGGTAAATATGTCTGCAATCATTTCATCTGTAGGACAGTAAACTAAACTAACTAAGTTATCCTCTGTAGCCTCACATATGAAATGATGTCTAATATCTCTGTGCTTAGTTCTAGCATGAAAAGTTGGATTTCTACCTAATTGTATACATCCTTGATTATCTTGAAATAAAGTAATAGGCATTTTTTGACATAGGCCTAAATCTGTAAAAGGCTTTCTTAGCCACATTGCTTCTTTTGTAGCTTCACAGACTGCCATATACTCTACCTCTGTGGTGGAAAGTGCTACGGTTGGTTGCTTTCTTGAATTCCATGAAATTGCTCCTTTACAGTAAAGAAAGGTGTATCCTGTGGTGGATCTTCTGTCTTCTAAATTTGTCCCCAATCTGCATCAGAGTATCCCACAAGATCTTGTTCTGAGTCCTTATAAGTGTATCTTAAGCAGATATCAGCAGTTCCTTTTAGGTATCTAAAAATCTGCTTAACTGCTGCAATATGATCAGATCCATAGTTCTGATTATGTTGGCTGACAACTCCCACTAAATATGCAATATCTGGACGTGTTCCAAGCATGTTATACATCAGACTGTCAACCATAGATTGACAAGGAAAGTCAGGGCTTTCAGATGACACCAAGCTCTCTTGATTTGGTTGAGTTTTGACCAAGTTAAGGTTTGTCTCCATTGGGGTAGCTGCTGGTTTACAGTCTTCCATTTTGTACGTCTTTAGTATATCTTGAATGTACTTGGATTGACTTAGGGTGATAGTCTGGGTATTTCAGTCTATGGAGAACTTAATCCCTAAGTAGTAACTAAGTTCTCCTAGATTGGACATCTTGAACTCCTTAGATAGTCTGAATTTAGTCTTTTCCAATGTTTCTAAGTTATTGGCGGCTAAAATAAGATCATCCACATATAGAGCTAATATAACTGGATTTGCTCTATCTGGCTTATAGTATATACTATAGACAGCATTACTTCTTTTGAAACTCAAAGATTCCAAATAAGAATCTATCTTGCAATTCCAGGCTCTTGGTGATTGTTTGAGACCATATAGTGACTTTTTAAGCTTGCAGACCAAATGGGGGTTATCTTGGTCAACAAACCCATCAGGCTGGTCCATATACACGTCCTCATCAAGTTCTCCATTCAAAAATGCAGTTTTACATCCATTTGATGAATAAAAAACTTATATTTGGCTGCAATAGCCAATATTAATCTGATGGAATTAAACTTGGCTACCAGTGCAAAGGCCTCAGTATAGTCAAGTCCTTTTGTTTGAGAGTATCCTTTGGCTACAAGTCTTGCTTTGTATCTTTCAATTGTACCATCAGCCTTGTATTTTGTCTTAAAGACCCATCTGCATCCAATTGATTTTTGGTTGACTGGTAATTTGACTAAGTCCCAAGTTTGGTTTTCCATCAGTGCCTGATATTCCTCAGCCATTGCAGATCTCTAAAACTTTGTCTGAGGGCTATTTAGGGCCTCCTTTAGAGTCTGGGGCTTATCAACATGGACTGAATAGGCATAGGCTAAGTTTGTACCTTTGTTGATATAGTAATTTGGGCTATTTCTTGTCCAATTGGATCTCTGGGCATTTGATACTGGAATGATCACTTCTGGGATATTCCTGGGCACTGATTCTGGCTGAACCATGGTTGTAGAGTCCTCTGGAGTGAAAAAACTTCCATTGTTTTGCTCTGATTCAATCCTGACAATTGGTGGACTTGAGATCAAATTTTTATCATCATCTGATGTCATTTTTTGTGAAAATTTGAATTTTCATCAAACAACACATCCCTGGACTTGATCAGCTTCCTTGCATTGGTATTGTAGAGTCAGTATGCCTCACTCTCATTGCAGTAGCCCAAAAATATGCATTTTACACTTTTTGGCTCAAATTTTGACTGATATCCAACCAGTTTTTTGGCATATGCTGTACACCCAAATATTCTTAGATGTTCTGCACTTGGTCTGTATCCATACCATGCTTCAAATGGAGTAGAATCACAAAGTATTCTGTTATAACTCCTATTTTTAAGGTATACAGCAGTGGCAACTGATTCTGCCTAAAAATCTTGGTATAATTTTTGATCATGGATCATAGATCTTGCCATATCAATTATTGATCTGTTAGCTCATTCTGCTACTCCATTTTGCTGTGGGGAGTATGGTACACTAGTCTCTTGCTTTATCCTATGAATTTTGCAGAAGTGGATGAAGAGTTTTGAGGTATATTCTACACCATTGTCAGAGCGTATTTTCTTGATTTTTTCACCAGTTTCTCTCTCCGCCATGGCTTTAAACTCCCTGAGCTTAGACAGAGCTTCTTCCTTTCTCTCCATGAAGTAGACCCATGTGTATCTTGTATAATCATCAATAAAGGTGATTAAATACTTCATCCCACCTAAGGATAAATTTTGCATAGGTCCACACAGATCTGAGTGAATTAGATCTAATTTTTTCTTAGTTTTGATCAACCCAGAGCTCTTGAACAGTTTTCTGGCTTGTTTCCCATATATGCAGGCTTCACAGTGCTCCAAATTAGCTCGAGGATCAATTTTTACTCCAGAAATTAGCTGATCTTTGATCATTTTGCGCAAATAATCAAAATTGATGTGTCCAAATCTCCTGTGCCAAAGCATTGGTGTTTCTTCATTTAAGTTACTTATATTGGCTTCCAAAACTGATGGAATATCAGTCAACTTGTATAGATTCTGATCTCTGATGCCCATAGCAATATGGGCACCATTTTGATCAGTGATCCTGCATCCAGAATTGTCAAAACTGAAATGAGTCCTTCTGGTGTGGCCTTGCTTACAGAGAGTAGGTTCTTGGCTATTTTTGGTACATAGAGTACTTCTTCAAAGGTTGGTGTATGGCTTCCTTCACTGCTTCTAAGGTCTACTTGGATAGTTCCTTCTCCCACTGCATCAAGTGTTCTATTGTCATCCATGAAAACCTTCTTAATTGGAATTTCTTGATATTGGGTAAAAAGTTCTTTTTGGTGTGTAAAGTGTTGAGAAGCTCCAGAGTCAATATACCACATCTGAGAATCCATGTTTGTGGTCATATTTAGTGCAGATATGAATAGTCTATCTTCAGTTGTTGCAGCATTTCCATTTTCAGGCATCTTTTGCTGATAATCTCTCTTTTTGAGACACCGGTCTGATGTGTGTCCTTTCCTTTTGCAGTAGTTGCAAAATAGGTTGCTGTTGCCTTTGTAGGGTCTTGGGTACCTCATTTGTTGGTTATCATTGCTTATTAAAGCATTTTCTTCTTCCTTCTTATTGGTGCTTGATTTTCTTAATTCTTCATCCAGGAGCCTTCCATATACGTAATTTAAGGTCAAGTCTTC
The DNA here is from genome assembly GCA_002104905.1 of Basidiobolus meristosporus CBS 931.73. NCBI lineage: Eukaryota > Fungi > Basidiobolomycota > Basidiobolomycetes > Basidiobolales > Basidiobolaceae > Basidiobolus > Basidiobolus meristosporus. The sequence continues at coordinate 53,692 of MCFE01000515.1, read as the reverse complement.
AGTTCTGGACTCCAGGGCTGATACAAGGCCTTGAAACTTGTATGTCAGGCTATTCAGGATGGTAACTATCACATCCTCATTAGTAGTTGGTACACCCACAGATTCCATCTCATCTACCAGCAGGGTAATTTGGTTAATTAGATTTTTCATTTCTTCTCCTGGCAGCATCTTTGTAGTAAAGAATTTTTGTCTCAGATACATTTTCTCGGCAGCTGAACATGACTGGTAAGTGTCTTCCAATGCTTTCCAGGCATTCTTTGCCATTTTTGCTCTTGAGCATTGAATTAGCAATTTGTCCTTGACATTAAGGCAAATGCAGTTAAAGGCACTTTGTTCTTTCTTCTGGTACTTTAAGGCTTCCTCTCCCACGCTTTTAGGAGGGCATTCTTCTCCCATGACAATATCCCAAAGGCCTCTTTCTTGTAGCAGCATCTTCATCTTCACCTTCCACACTTGGTAGTTAGAGCCATCCAACTTTTGAGCAGAGGGAAAAATTCCAGTAATAGCAGTAGTAGACATTGCAGAGAGTGACAGCTTGGGGCTCATAACCTGTTGTAAGAGTCTTGGAGATATTGGAAGTGATTGGGAGAACAAGTAGATTATGTGGTTTTCACTTAATGATTTATTGAATGTAAAAGTAGTATTTATACTTTTACCTGGTCTTGGCATTACAAACACGTAGATTAGGTTAAGGAAGGTCCCAAGAACATGTGTGCAAAGTTTGGGGCTGTTTGGACAACTTTGAGAATTTTCATGTTCTGGGTAAATATTCTAAGTAAATCCTGACAAGGAATTTGGTCAGTATTCTCTAGGATTTGAGGGTAATGATCTAAGTGACTAAGTTAGGTGAATATTTAGGTGGAAATACAAAATTTTACAACACCATCATCACCCATAAAAACCTTCTAAATGGGATTTTCTTAATATTGGGTAAAATGTCCTTTTTTTGTGCACAGTTTTGAGATGCTCCACAGTTAGTACACCACTGCTGAGAGTCCTTGTTTGTGGTCATGCTTAGTGCAGATATGAATAGTGTATCTCCAGTAATGATGGCATTTCCAAGTGCAGGCTTTTTCTATTGATTGTCTCTCATTCAAAAGCACTGGTGTGAAGTGTATCCACTCCTTTAGAAGTAGCTGTATGTAAGGTTGCTGTTACTTTTAACAGGTCTTGAGTACCACCTTTGGTAGGTATTATTGCCTATTAAAGCATTTTCTTCTTCCTTCTTGTTGGGGCTTGATTTTCTTAATACTTCATTCAGGGGCATTCCATACACATAATTTGAGGTCAAATTTGAGGTCAAATTTTTGGTTCTGAGCTCTATGACTGATACAAGGCTCTGAATTTCATCTGTCAGGCTATTCTAGAGGATAACAGCCATATCTTTGTTAGCAGCTTGTACACCCTCTGATTCCATCTGATCAACCAACAGGGATATTCTGCTAATGAGATTTTTCATTTCTTCACCTAGCAGCATTGTTGTAGCAACAAATTTTTGGATAAGATCCATTTTCTTAGCAGCCAAACATGACTAGTGGGGGTCTTGTATGTTGTAAGAGTCTTGGAGATATTAGAAGTGATTGGGAGGACAAGTAGATTATGTGGTTTTCACTTAATGATTTATTAAATGTAAAAGTAGTATTTATATTTTTACATGGTCTTGGCATAACAAACATGTAGAATAGGTTAAGGAAGGTCCCAAGAACATGTGTGCAAGGTTTGGGGCTGTTTGGACAACTTAGCTAATTTTCATGTTCTGGGTAAATATTCGAAGTAAATCCCGACAAGGAATTTGGTCAGTATTCTCTAGGATTTGAAGGTAATGATCTAAGTGACCAAGTTAGGTAAATATCTAGGTGGAATTACAAATTTTTACAACAAAAAGACCATGTGGCTATTGTCCTACACCTGCCTGCCATGAAGCATGTGGCATCATGATCGTTTATAAATCTCAGACTTTGTAGTTGGGCCCATCCTGCTTATCCGCGTTGAAAGAGATTCCAGTTATAGCAATGGTGTGGATTCCGAAGAGTGGGATGTCGGGGCTTATAACCTGTTGTGAGAGTCTAGGTGAGATCAGAAGTGACTGATATAACAAGTACACTATATGAATCTCACGTGAAGGTTCACTGGGTTTAAGTGTGGCGGTTATACTTTTTCATGGTGTTAGCAAACACAGAGAATATGCTAGAGAAGTTTCCAAGGGCATGTGAGCAAAGTTTGCGGGGGGGGAGGCTTTTGGACAACTTTGAGGATTTTCACGATCTGGGGACCTGAAATTTTGGTGACACAATACAATCAGGAAGGTCCGAAGAGCAAGATTCCAGTGACCGCGGTGGTAGACACTCCAGAGAGGGATGGCTTGGGGCATAAAATGAAGAAATCGGAAGTGACTGGGAGGACAAGTGGATTAGGTGGTTTTCACTGAACGATTGGATGATTTGAATTTCAAAGGGATGCTTTGCCACCTGATTCGTACGGGGATTTATTTATCTTGAAATGAATGCATTAATGTGGGAGGCAGTAGATCGCGATGATACAGACCGGGTTAGGACGGAACTGCACTGATCGGTGATGGCGATGGTGATGGTGACGGTGACGGTGGTGATGACGAGGATGTGGACGGTGGTGATGACGAGGATGTGGACGGTGGTGTGGGAGAAATTGCCCCATCTCGGATCCGATTTGGCTGGCCACCTTAGCTGCAGCAATCCCTGCCTGGTAGAGAAATCCGGCCTGCGGAACGTTTCCGCATGTCCTAGTAGCGGACGGTAGGCGGAGGGTGGGGGATCTGCGGCAAATCGGGTTGGGCTGGAACACAGACGAAGGGGTATATGTATATAACCGAGGTTGAGAATTTATTGTCGGGTCGAAGTTGAGAGGAGTGACACGAGTCTAGACAACCTACTGCATCGAAGGGGGAAGGGGCGTTCACTGCTCCGCCGAGGTGGGGGAAGGCCAGGAGTAGTTGTGAAAGGGCTCCATGAGACGTAGAATCTTGGCCAGAACCACCGAGTCGACGGGGCGGTCCCCGGATTCGATCATCTGGGATTGTTCGTACGCCTGCTGGATCTCCTCGGCCTTGCAACACCCGATGATGGTGCTGGCGAACCCTGGGTGGTTGAAGGCGAATTTCGAGGCGACCTCGGAGATCTTCACCCCATGTTCGACGCAGACCTCCTTGGCGAGGCGGACCGCCTCCTTCATGGCATCCGAGCCAGGATGCCAGTCGGGGGTGGGCCCCTCCCGGAACAGGCCCATACTCAAGGGGGAGGCGTTGATGACGTGGACCACACCGTACGACTTGAACCTGGGAAGGTATTCAGCCAGCAGGGTGTTTTGAAGGGTGTAGTGGCAATACGACAACACCACGTCCAAAGGCTGGTTACGTTCGTGCTGGATCCGGGCGATGTTCAACAGGACATCCAACGGATAGCCTGGCGAAGGTGGCGGGGAGGTGAGTGGTAAGCTGGATTAATCGGTTGATATGATGAAAGCTACCTGAAATTCCCACCTGGTGGATCCTGCCTTCCTCCTAGGCTCGAGAAAGCGTGGTGAGTATCAAAGACATGGAGGGGAGGGGGGAGTGGATGTCATGCATGGTACCTTGAACCGGAATAGCTGCGGTAACGCGTGGTCGACCACCTGCTCGACGGGGACGAATTCCACGTCGTGGCATAGAACGATGTCCAGATAGTCGGTATTCAAGCGACGCATGCTCTCCTGGACGCTCTCCACCACCCGCTCGGCCGAGTAGTCGAAATCCTCCTTGCGGTAGCCGTAGCGGCCCACCTTGGTGGAAAGGGAGTAGGTTGCCCGGGGGAACTTCTCCTGGACTCTTTTCAACCCCTCTCCTAAGACGGCCTCGCTTTCCCCGTAATACGGGGAAGTGTCGAAGTAGTTGATACCTAGGTGAAGGCGGGAGGGAGGAGGTGAGTGTGCGGGATGGGGTCGGGGTTGGAAGGCTACTCTTGCTTCCTCATCTCGCTGGACATACCGAGTTCTAGGGACCGCTCGACCGCCGCGTAGCATTCGTCCTTGGACACCGAGTTGTACGCTCCGCTGAACGCCCCAGCGCCGAACCCGATCTTCGGCAGGTCTATTTGAGTAGAAGTCTTGACGAAGGTGAGTACCACTGCGACCACGAAGCTCAACGAGAACTCACCGTATTGGGAAAAGTCATGGCAACCTGGGAAAAGCTGCAAATTTCTCCGGGCCCGCGGGTATTTATGGGAGATCCCGAGATGAATGATGCCATGGATATGATGTGATATGAAGGACCCTGAGACGGTCACGGTAAGCGTTTGTTGTGGGGGAGTCAAATGGTTTGGTTTAATTTCATTTCAATCACATGAACGAGTTCGGTGTGTGGGGGGAGAGATCTTGGAAAAGCCGATAAATATTGAAAATACAGAGGTAGACTATACATGATAAGTGAGAGTTACAAACAATTAAATACACAGAGTGGGTGAGTAAATCTATTTCAAAGATTTCGATGTATATATAGTGATGAGGGGGGGAGGGGGGATTGGGTACTAGTGGGAAGTAATCTAATCAAGGCTCAAGTGTAGTGTGCTTTCTGTTGGTTTTCCGATTTTTTTGTGCTTTTCTGGGGGACTCGTATGCCAGGTGAATGAGATGTCCAACCAGATGGTGGTGGCGGCTCACACCACTTGACAGCCCTTCTCGAGATGGCGCGCGAGCGAGTCCCGTCTGGAGAATTCTTTCTCACACTCGTTGCAATGATACAGCGAGGTGGTTTTGTGAACTGCCGCCAGATGCCGGGTCAAATCGTGCTTACGACCGAAAGCCTTGGGGCATTCAGAGCATTTGAATGGGCGCGCAAGGTCAGGAAAATGACTGCGTTGGTGCACGTTAAGATTGAATTTCCGAGCGAAGCTTTTGGAGCATCCTTGATATGAGCAAATGTACTTCTTGGAGCCGGCGGAGGCCATGCGAGACTTGGATGATTCTTGGGGTGCGGGAACACTAAACCCATCCTTGTCGTCGGGCGAGGAGGTGGTTGGAGAGGAGGATGTCGATTTGGAGGGAGAGCTTTGGGAATCGGCGATTTCCTCGAGCGGGGCGAAGAGAGACAGGGCCTGGGAAGACTTCTCGGCATCCTTCTCGAATAGGTCGCTGTACAAATCTTTCTCGTTGCCGAAATTGAGGAAATTCACCTGATGGGCGGCGTCCGCGTTCGCGGGGTCGAGTGGGGTACCAGGGGCAGAGAAGTTGTCGCATTCGAAATCGGTTGCCGGTGTCAAAAATGGCGTTAGATCAATACCCTCAGAGAATATGTTGGGTGTGTTCAGAACGGCAGATGTGAAGATGTCACTGTCGGTGGCGAGCGGCGTGTTAGAAAGAGAGGCATAATCGAAGTCATTCTCGGGTTGAATACAGGGTGTGTCAATCATGGAGAGCGGCATGAAGAATCCGGGAACTCCTGATGTGCTGACGGCGGGTACGGGCTGCTGAGGATTGAAGTCATTCAGACTCACAGTCAACGGAGTATCAACGACGGTAGGGGTCTCGGCCAGGGATGTGCCGAAATCATTTGAGGGAGCCATGAAGGGAGTGTTGAAGAGAGGCATGCTCGCGTTGCAGTTGATGCTGGGACTGAACGGAACTAGAATATCATTGAAACACTCCACGGCCGGCGTGTACGGCGTTGATATTAGTGAGCCCGGATCGAAGGTATCGATGGACGGGGTGAATGGGGTGGTGAATACATTATCAATGGAAAGCTCAGCTTCATCATGAGGTGTGAAAGTATCATCTACAGCGAACAAATCATCATTGTCGTAGAGCTGAAAGTCGTTGACCAAAAATGAATCATTTTGTTCCATATTACAAGTTGCTTCGGTTTGAAGAAGGTCGGTGGTGGGTAAGAGAGACATCGAACAAGGCGGGAATTGGGAGAGGAATAACAATGCAGGTGACTGTGGAGAAGGGCTGCGGCGCAAAAGAGAGTTGATTAGAGAACGAAAGCACCCGCTTTACACAAACTTCACAGTGGAAGGGGAAAGGACAAAAAGAAAGGGTGCTAGTAAGGCGGGTGTGCGGAAGCGAAACTTTTTATGAGGAATTCTATGGGATGTGTATCTGACTCGCTTGGAAATCCAGATGTTCCCTTTTTCCCGATTTTCCTATTCCACCAATCGCGCTTCCTGGAGTAGATTGTATTTAGCCTGCTATATCGGCTCATGCGATGATTTGTTCAAGATATGGATCACTTTGGGTGGATCCTGAGCGCTGAGCTTGTGGGCAGAGGGTTGATCTGGGCGGCAGGCAATTACTAATCAATCTTCCCACATGGCTTACGTCTTCGAAATGTTCGGGAACCATCATGCTGCGGTGGATCTGTGCCAAGTACTTCTGCTGCGGTTGCCTGATCGAGGGGTGGTTGGTGTTGTGGATGCGGTTGTTTGTAGGGCAAGCTAATGGATCACCTTGTCTGGATTGTGAAGATTCCTGAATTGGATCCTGTCCTGCGATTAGCCATCAGAGGCCACAAAGCCATGGCGACAACCTTATCGGCCAATGGGAGGCTGGCTGCGGAAGGAGACGGGGTAACCGATTAGGACAATTGTGGATTGGTGGGAAATGGCTGGATTCTAAAAATAGAATCAGAGAGCATTGAAGAGGGTGTGTGCGCTGAGGAGGATGAAACCAAAGAGTCGTTTCAACTGGGATTGTAGAGGTTCTGTAACAGATGTGAAGGATACAATAGGCCGATTGTGGCGAAGATATATATGTTGCGCGAGGATGGCTTCTGGCTATCAGTGTCGCAATTTTTTAGATTAATTTATTCGTAATGTTTGCGTTTCGCTTACAGAATCTGAGCTGTGAGCTGTTGGATGGGTTCGCCATTCTAGTGCAATCTTTAATGGCCTTGATGGCCGTATCGTCGCTTTTGGTTAAGCGACAGCGAGAGTGCCCCAGAAGGCCTGGGCGTGTTTGGTAAATTACCAGTCATGGGTGCGGCTCGAACAAGATACTCACCCTTTTGCCACGAAAGGTTGTTCGATGTCAGCAAGCAAAGCGGAGGCGCTGCCATGGTGCACGTGTTGAACCTACTGGTGTCCTCTTTTGCCGGCTCACGCTCTGGCTCACGTGAGGACAACCCATGCGTCTGGTAAGATTAGGAGGTTCCCACATGTTCATCAGATATGCGACTGATGCTCGATCTGGCTAGGTATTTGCTGAACCTCTTGTTGGACACAACAGTGGGTGTTTTGATTCTGTATTTTGTATTAAAGGGAGTCCATCGTATTCTCGATCACTTCCAGGTAAAGGAAATGGATTGTGGCAACTACGGCAGCCCACCCGAATGCCGGATATGGCTGAAACAGTCCCTTGTATTTCTCTTGGCCCTCAGCGCAACCAAGCTCACCATTTTCCTTGGAACAACGGCATTCCCATGTTTGGTCATCCTGGGTCAATGGATCCTGGACCCAATAATCCAGCTTGGCGATCCGCGCCTTCAGGTAATGGTGGTGATGTTCATCCTGCCCATGTTCTTGAATATGCTACAGTTCTGGTTGGTCGACAGTTTGATACGTCATAAAGTCACACAGGTTTGTGACATCGAGGGTCAAACTGAATGTCTCATTTCGTCGGTGGCCTCTATACGGGATTATCAGGCCACTTCAAACCTGTTCAATCCCCGCCACACATACATTTAATTTCATTAATAGATTCCAATAAATATTGCTAACCGGAAGTGGGAAGGGGTTTGGTTTGTACACTATCTATGAATATGTATTCCTATGTGGGAACAATGGCCAGGACTGCTCCATCGGGTGTCTGAATGGTAACGCTCAACGAGTCAACAATGCTTGCAGCCCATCGGAACTTCTCCCAGGTGTAGATGTTAGCTGGGAATAGATCGGGGTTGGTGGAGGTCATATATGGGAATAGCGCATCATACATTTCCTGCAGGTTGAGCAGGTCTTCTTGAGCTTCAGGATCTAGACCACCGGCGCTAGTTTCAAATAAACTAGAGGTTAGGATATCCGCCAGGTCCAGATAGAAAGATGGCTGTCACTTACTCGTTAGAATAGTTGGGGTCGTGGAAGTCTTGATACTTGGCCAATGAAGCATACCAGCGGCCATCCACGTTAGTGCTGCATCGGATGATAAACAGTGCAAGGATGGTTTCTTCATCCAGACCATCAATATTGTTGGTGATCACTTCGAAGAATTCCCTGTCCGACACAACTTTCTCCATCGTAATCACAGTGCCGAGGAAGTGTTGAAGAGAGGCGACCAGATCCGTCTGACCTACGGTGTCTTTGGTCGCATTGCTGAGCACTTGACAGAGCTTGGCAGACACTTGCGTGAAGTTGAGTTGAAGGATCTCGAGCTGGCCTACAAACCGGGGATGTCAGTAAATAGGGAGTGCCGAGCAACCGATCTGGAAACTACCGTCGCGATAGATCTTTCCGGCTGTATAAGCGTAGCTGGGCTCCTCGGGATCTGAGCTTTGCTGGACGGCGGTGTTGAGCACGTGAAGACGCTGTGCGAGAAGCTGGCGGTACATTTGCAACATCGCAATCTCGTTGCGATAGTTGAGGAACTCCATGTTCTCGGCTGCAAGGTTCTGTCCTAGGGTCAGTTCATACCGATTCATCGCAAGCACACGGATCTGTTTGGCCAAGTTCTCGGGGATTTCTCCGTCACGGCGGAGGAAATGCTTGAAGTCCGTGAGACCGAATCGCTTCAAGAGCAATTCTTTCAGATCCACGGTGGAGGTGGCACGGAAATTGATCTTCAATGCGAAATAATCGACCTCGTTGTTTTCGATACAGAAGCCATATCCTTGTAACACTACAGCCCATTAGCATGTCACTTCTATGTTGGTGAAATCGAGGGGAAGTACCTACACTCCTCATTGGATTTTGCTCCGTAATTATTGAAAACCTCTTCACCAGCAGCCACCTTGCGGTTGCAAACGAATGATACTTGACCCTCGTGGTTACTCCAAGTGATGGGTTGACGAAGCTTGTGGTTTAACATATCAAGTAATGGAAGCATGATTTGCTGGTCTTCCTCGTCGGTGGCATTAGGATCTAGCTTGCTGGAAAAAGCACGAGAGGACACTACAGTAGTGGCCCAGTAGTACATCTCTCTATGAATGGTTAAAGGAAATTTATAAGATATTCAGACGAAACCCATGGATCACGAAGCTTACCTAGTAATAAGATGCTCATTGACAGTGGAGCCATTTAGGGTCTTTCGCACCAGGTCGAACTCTTGATCAATCTTTTGCTTATATTCTTCGGCAGCAAATTCCAGGTTTGTACCTTTAAGTACGGCATATTCTTCAGTATTGAACCACAGCGGGGTCGAGAAGGTTTTGGGCAGCACCGAGATGTACGGCTGCCAAAAAGAGTCCACTCCGCGAAGTCTTTCGTGAATCAGATAAACTTTAAGTAATACATGGCCGGGTAGATCGGAGTACTGAGGAAGAGCAGTTCGTGCGGTTTCTTGACTTATCACCAGTTTCCCCGGAATCGAACCAATCTTTTCTTCCTCCTGGATATCTCTTTTAGCATACACTGCTCGAAACCCGTCCTCGTCTAGGATCGATGGATGAGGGATTAGCAAAATAACCAAGATAATCGACTGAGATCAAGTTATACTTAGACGAATTTCCAACGGCTCTAGATAGCAGTTGTTGGTTTTTGCCCATTCCCACAGGCTTTGGACGGCATTCCCCGAAGGATCTACAAGATTGTTGTGCGCTTCCATATGGCAAGTTCGAAACAACCAAGCGCTGCAGTTTTTTCGTGGGGACTTATGAGAGGCAAAGTTGATTAAGTCAATCTTTTATTAAATGTTTAGTAATAAATAGGCATAGAAAGTTGACTATGATATGAATGAATTGAATACTAGCTAACTAGGGATCGAATGAACGGGGCCGAATGAAAATAAACAGTCGAAATATTAAATAGTGCTTTATCTACGCTTCAACTGCCGCGAAGCCCATGTCCCCGATGTCTTGGTTGATGTCTTTCAGAAGTTGGCGTGCTTGCTCCGACAGGTTATCCAAATTTCTTCGAGCTTGATCATTTCGCAGGCGCTCCGTAGCCGTCATGCGTTGAGCGTCTTGCTTCATTTTGCCGAAATCATTGCACTTCCTTAGAGAATCCATGAGATGGTCCAAGCCACCCTTGTCTTCCTCCACTGCCTCCTTGATCTCGGGATTTTGCACCTTGTCCAGCTTGGGCTTGCGTCTAGCTGCCTCTCTCTCCTTCTTCTCCAGTTCTGCCTTGGCTTTCTTCTCGGCGGCGATGATCTTTCTTTTTTCAATCTCGATCTCCTTGCGAACTCTCTCGATGTCCACCAAGAATCGCTTGAAGATCTGGAAGAACTCGTCGGGTCGCAGTGTAGGGCTTTCTCCAAAGTGTCGGACACACTCTGCATACATGACTTCGGTGGCGGTCCAGTACACCTTGAGGTCTTCGAAGCTTTGTTTCGCAGTGATCAAAAACTCCTTCACCTGTGTAGTAAAAGGATCGTTCTCGTATTCTGGCTGGCTGTAATACTCCGAGATCTCCTTCTCAGCAAATGCCAAATCTTTCTTCACCCCTTCAAACTCTTCCTTCACATCTGGCATAGAGACACGGCACGCTTCGTGAACACCTTTGAGCTCGTCAACAATCTTCAGCAAGTCTGGCAACTTATTCTCGGCCACGTCAACCAGGAAATGAAGCAACGTGGATTTGTTGTCGGTCGTTTTCGTATCAGTTAACCGGTTGACACTGCTGACCTTGAATCCGGACGCGTTCCCTCGAAATCCGGTATTCATAAAGTTCCCTATCGTCAGAATCACCTAGAGAGCAGTTTAGTGACTGTTTGATCTCTGATGAAATGCTGGGTACTACCTCTAGGAATTGTGGAACTAACTTGCTGCTTCTGAGTGTATTGGATGTCTCGTAGATCGTCTTGCAAGCCTACAGGAAATCAGTATGAATTGCAGGAGATCTTTGCGGTTGCTTACGTATGAAATTCAAGTACCTTCTGTATACTATCATACTTCTCTTTGTATGTTTGCTTGAAATGCATGATGTCAAGACGTTGCTGATATCTACTGATCGATATCACCTACATGCATGTTATGGATAAGTTATATGTGCCTCTTTCATGCGCCTAATCCAGTACACGAACCTCAATGAAAAATTGCTCAGCTCTACTCAACTTCGTGCTGTCTTCTAGGAAGGGCTGAAGAAGCGCAATCTAAAAGTAATCATGGTCAACTTGGCTTCACTTAAGACTCTATCATTGCTCCGGTATAACTTGCCTCATCATCGGTGGGGATAAACTTTTTCAACTGTTCAAGTAAGTCAACGGTCATCACAAACTCGTTCATATCTAGGATTGCCTCTTTGATCTGGGCTGGGCTCATGTTCTTGCATTTCGAGAGTGCGATATCTGCAGATAGTAACTATTAGATGCGGAACGACTAGTGGATCTAATGGAAATCGATGGCCATACTGATGTTTTGGATTCTCTTGGGGTCTAATACCATTATTTCTTCTGGCACCTCCTTTTCGACTTCGGCTAACAAGAAAGGTTACCCTGATGCTCCAGGTTTTCGTGGTTCCATTACTATAGCCTTACCTTTCATCTTAATTACAGCTGGTTTGGAGGGGAACTTATCCTCGATGGCAACAAACACCCCTTCTCCACCAAATTTCGTAGCAAGCTCCTCTTCATGCTTCGCTACCTCCTGCTTATCCTGCCAGACAGTACCAGGTAGCTCATGGTCATGGAGTTTAGTCCAATTAAGTTGTCTAAGTTTTTGCTTCGTAACCCAGCTTCTACCTACGCGAGAGGCAGTTGGAACAGGAGGAGCTGAAGGTCCTGCTGCTTTACCTGCAAATCCAGGTGCGGGAGGTGGAGGTGGTGCTCCAGGGGCAGCTGGTGGAGGTGGTGGAGCCCCAGGTACAGGAGGGGGTGGCGGCGGCGGCGGTCCACCTGCTGTAGACGGGGGCGGTGGTGGTGGTGGAGGGGCTCCAGGAGCAGGCGGCGGTGGTGGTGGTGGTGGCGGTCCACCTGTTGTAGACGGGGGCGGTGGAGGAGGAGGCGGAGGGGCCCCAGGAGCAGGTGGTGGCGGCGGCGGTGGCGGTGGTGGTGGTCCACCTACTATTGACGATGGTGGCGGAGGAGGTGGTGGTGGTGCTGGCACCCCAGATGCCTCAGATGAAGGCGTTACTGGTGGTGGTGGTGGTGGTGGTGGCGGTGGTGGCGGAGGAGCTGCAGCACCACTCGAGGAAGGTGGTGGTTGGAGTGCAATATCAGAAGTTGGAGGCTGTGAGATGGTACCAGAAGGGAGGACCTCACTTAACGAAGATTCGGGTAATTTTGTTTCAGAAGGTGGAGTCGACTCTCCCAAATTACTGTTGCCAGACTGTAATGGAGCATCAGCCCCGTCGGGTGCGATAGGAGGCATACTTACAGGCACCTCATCTGCCTTAGAAGGCCGTGGCGGGAGAGATGGGGGCTGGTGAGAGAGATCATCTGTATTCGATATGTTTTGCCCAGGGAATTGCTGGCCGTAAGGAGGGGCTGGTGAGTAAGGATCATGATGGTAAGCATCTTGATTATATGGTGGATTCCAGTCGTAATGGCCATGATCGTAGCCTTGCCCTTGGTTTGGTAGAGTTGGGAATGGAAACCCGCCAATTTGTGGGACATATGACGTTGGAGCACCACCGTGGCCACCAAGATAGTCACTAGCATATCCGGATCCAAAGGGCTCGTAGGCTACCGGTGCTGTAGAGTTGTTTGGAACGTATGGCTGATTGCTATACTGTCCTGGATATTGGGAGTGGGGAACTGGATATCACATCGCTTAGTATTGCCGCCGTCGTAAGGAACATAACTGGGGCCTGCTTACCTGGTGACACTGGTGTATGACCCCCAGTATAATGGGGGAAAGTAGGTGAGTAGGGTGAAACTGGTGGGTGATTCGGCTGAGCGACCCCGCTCGACCCACCATCGAACTGAGGAAAAGGAACAGATGGCATTGGTGGCACGGCATTAAAGCCACTCTCGTTACCCGTGTAGTTGGTGGGACCAGCATTGTATATTACATCTGGAGTTGGCATCGCCATGAGCGGCCCGCTACCGTAGGTTTCAGCAGGCTCAGGCGGGCCGATTGTTGATGGAGGTCGACTGTTGCTAATGCTGGACAAAGGTACATAATCATCCGCATCCACGAACGAGAATGGGGTAGGGAACGCTAGCAGTGGGGCATTGTAGTGCGTCCCGGTATTCCCAGCTTTCAGTCGGTCCAGCTCCTCAGTCAACTGAGCAATTTGACTCTTCTGAAGCTCAACTGTATTTCGCGACATGACCAACATATCCTCCAGCGAGGCGATTCTGGTCTTCATGTTGCCAAACAGTCCGTCGTTGATCATGCCAAGCTCCATCTCAAGCTCCGAACGCTTCTTGTTGGCTGTTGCTGCCTCTTCTTGCCACTTCTTAAGCTCTTCCTGCAGCTCGTCGATCTTGTCTTCGCTTCCAAACCGCGAAAGGATATTCCCGACGGACACCCCGTACACACTAGAAAGGTCATGGGGCATCCCTGAATCGTCAAGGATGATCTGCATGATCAACTTATCGATGAGCTTGTAGAACTTTTGCCTGCGGTAATAGAATCAATCAGTATCTCTATTGAAGCGACACTCAGCAACTTGTACGAACTTGGACATTGGGTCTGAGGGGATCATGATCATATGCTGCAAGATCGACAGGAAATGGTTGTAACAAGGCGTGTTTTCAACCGAGGATAGAAGAATATGAAACAGAACAAGCGGGTCGGAGGTGTCTGGTACTGAAGGCGCCATAATCGAGGAAGTATCATCTCCATCAGGCGGGCGGTCATCCATCAGGTATAAAAGATCTTGCTCGGCCTCAAAGAGATACTTGGACACTTGGAGGTTTATGGCCTCGTTCGCAAACGTTTTCACTTTCTAGCGAGATCCATGGGTTAGGCAGCAGAATACACGGCGACTGAGCGCTATCAACCACTTACTCGGATAACTCGACGAAGCCCGGCCGCATTCATCTGCGTTCTCACGTGGATTCTTAGCTCGATCTCGCTGCAGTTTCCAACGATACTGTTCAACAGAATCAGGTTGGATAGCTAGATGCTACAGGATTAGCCACTGGTGCATCAAGACACATAACCAACCCACTTACGGTGTAGTCCACGATATCATGATCGTTCTGCTGTACCGAATTCGACAAAGACGCCATACGGCCTCGACCATCAATGGTAGACTCAAATGGTCTCAACCAGGCTTCAAATGGGCCGTACTCCTTACGTGCCTCCTCGACCGTCTTGATTCCCTTCAGCACATGGTTGAGGCCAACTGGTAGCTGATAATGGCATAAGAAGATCATCACTTCCACAACCAACTTGCGCGTGCTAAGCAGAGGGGAGTCCAGGGAGAAACATAGATTGGTCACAGATCTAGGTTGATCCAGCGCGTCCTTGATTCCACACTATCGAATGCCAAAGTGAGCTGAATGGTTGAGCTGGCGGACAATAATCACCACGTCATTTACCTTCGTGTTGAATAGCGCCTTTAAACAACGAACTACTTCGTGCTCAATTTGGTTGTCCGAGCTCGATCTGTGTGGTTCGGAGTAAGAAGGAGGCGTGTTTTCGAGATGCTTGGGCGGTCTTACCTTTTGTATTTTCTGCTTAATGAAACGAGAATATTCGATAAGTGGCGTAGACCTTTAAGCTCAATGAATTGGTTGACCCATCTGGAAGAAAACAGTCAGCATTCTCGTTCCAGTGTTCAAAACTCTCCCGGCCACCTACGTTAATGCTTGAGTGGACAGGGAAACTCTTAAAGAAGACAGGTCTTTGACCGAAAGGTATCGTATATCCACGTCGGTAAGTTTGCGAATATAGAATTCTGGCATGCTATCAAACCGCCCGGAACGCCGATTCCTTGCCTAAATAAACCCGGCTTGAGCAACATGTACTTTCGAGATGTGACGCTATGCTGTGGAGTGGACATACATCTTGGGCGCGCAGATCTTTCTGTGCTGTCAGCATGTTTTTTTTGTGTTGTATCGAAAGCATCCTTAGTGGGGCTTTTTTGGCATCATCTAAACCCATTTCATTCTATTTTTGTTGAGATGGTTCGGTGTGTGAGCTCTAGAAATTACTTGGCATTGCACTGGGAAGACCAACGTACCAATAGCTCCTCAAAGAGACGAGGCACATCCTCGTCCCTGATAAAGCTGGCCATCTTGCTAACACTAGACGGGCTAGACAGATGAGAGCGGAGTGTTCAGGGGAGACAAAATCAGAAATACAGAATCTCCAAGGTCTTTTGCCCCAGTGCTGTAGTTTATCTCTCGTAAATGTTATCCAACGCAAATGGCTCAAGCTACTTAACACCGCTTTTATATACTGGAAACTAAAGTGCCAGTAGCCCAATTGAGAAACCTAAAAATATGAGTGATTCCAAAATTGATCAGATCTTATAATAGAACGCGCCATATATATGACCAGCAGACTCGATCAAACCCTGCCAACTTAATCGTTCATACTTTTACAAAAAATCAGACCTTTAGGCTTGTAATTTGCCTAATTTACCTCCTGTGTAATGTCAGACCAGCTGTTTCCTGTCTCTAGCCAACTGAAATCCAGGTCATTTACACTTATGGATAGCACAGCACTGAGGCTCTGGCTGCTTAGCCTGAACACTCAGTAGAATGAGCTGTCTTGTGAGCATTGACCCTAATCAGGAGCAACATTCAATAACTACTATTCCAAGCCACATATCATGATTGCGATTAGGGTTTAAATCATGAGTAATCTAAATGATTGTGATTAGTGGTTATGTGCCCTAACCCTAACCCTTCTCCATCTGCTTGTTCAGTTAAAATATATCGATGATTGGTCCAAAAAAATGTAAAAAAATCCTCCCCACGTAACCAAGGTACGAGTTGATCATCTGAAGTTAGGCATTTCCTAATCTCAAGAACCCTGCACACTAAGTAGGTTGAACCAAGTGAACCAGCAATCCAGGGAAACAGCTTAAGAGGATGGATTTTCAAAACCGTGCCGGTTCCAAGCCCGGCTCTGCCGGTGTTGCAGGGCACTCCGAATCTAACGTGGATAGAAGAGAGCGTCTACGGAAACTCGCGCTGGAAACGATCGATCTAGCGAAAGATCCGTACTTCATGAAAAACCACCTGGGTTCATACGAATGTAAACTTTGTTTGACCCTCCACACGAACGAGGGTAGTTACCTGGCTCACACCCAAGGTAAAAAGCATCAGACCAACCTGGCTCGACGTGCTGCTAGAGAGGCAAAAGAATCAGGGATCCAGCCTGGGCTGATCGCCCAACCACAGATCATGGTAAAAAAGAATGTCATCAAGATCGGTCGTCCAGGATACAAAGTCACCAAAGTGAGAGATCCTGTCACTCGTCAGTTCGGCTTGCTATTCCAAATCCAGTACCCAGAGGTTGGCACTGAAGTGAACCCTCGCCATCGCTTCATGTCTGCCTATGAACAGCGTATCGAGGCACCTAATCGTATGTACCAATATCTATTGTTCGCCGCAGAGCCATACGAAACCATCGCTTTCAAAGTTCAAAGCCGGGAGATCGATAAAGGTGAAGGGAAGTTCTTTACCCATTGGGATCCTGACAGCAAGCAATTCTCTCTACAATTCTTCTTCAAAAATGAGCGTCCCGTTACGGATATGATGGAGGCTCCATACATGAGAGCCCCTGTAGCTAACCCACTAAACCCTTTCAATGCACCACCCCCAGTTAAATAATCTTGTACATTTCACTTTTGTCGTTGCTAATCATGTTTGTAATGAAATTGATGCTCTTGGTTTTCCAGGAAAGAATGATGAAAATTAAGTTTATGGTGGATTAGTCTGGTTCGGTGGTATCAACAAGCAATGCGTGTCAGCTGAAGTGTATTATACATAAATAGCACATTAAATCAGGGTATCGTCCATCCTCATCAATCCGATTTACCGTGACTCTTCGAACTTCTCCTTAGTGACTTCCTTTAGTACTCCATACCACTTCTCTTGGCCAATTGTGGTCCATGCTCCCCCGTAATTGTGGCCCGGATAGACAACCACTTCCTCCGGCAGTGCGCGCAGCACACTCTGTAACGTATCGTACATGTCGTGCTTGCAGCCGCCAGGCAAATCCAGCCTACCACAGTGCCCCAGGAACAGCGTGTCTCCGGAGTAAAGCCGGATTTCATTGACAAAGAGACATTGACTGCCTGGTGTGTGGCCAGGGGTGTGAACGAACGAGAGATTGGTAGTCTCGCCCAGTTTGAGAGTATAATTATGACAGGTTGGGATGATCCGCTCAATTTCTAGGCTGGGGTTGGATTCCCGAAGATACTTGATGTCAGCGCTGTGAATGTACGCCTTGACCTGTGGCCAACGTTTGAGGATTGTAGCTAGTCCTGAGACTCGGATAGGAAGTTGATCGAAAGGTGGTGGTGGATATCCTATTGGGAATGCAAGCATCAGCGCGTGGTGCTTGATGGTTAAGTATTTGTCTGTGGGGCTTACCGCCTACATGATCAAAGTGGTAGTGGGTTACTACAGCACCAACTAATTTGAATTTAAGTTTCTCGATAATGTTGATGATCCCCGTGGCATCCCAGCACTAGTTGTAACCGATGAACATTAATCGCTTGTTGGATGGCTTGCTGCGAACTGCAGAGACTTCAACTTACGGCATCTATCACGACGCATTCCCGTGTCTTCTTGTCTGCCACTAGATAAATAAAATTGCGCATTTCAGCTGCATATTCAAATATCTTATTCTGGATTGGATTATAGGACGATGTATTGGCAATATCGCGGCCAGCTAGAAGTTGGATAGAAATGAATCCTGTAGTAGAAGTGGTGTTAAGAAAAACAACTCGCAAGAATATCCAGCTCAACAGTGTACCTTTGTCGTCCTCTTCTTTCATTATCTTTGCTCTGGCTTTCCCGATACGAATTTCCACATCTTCTGAATCCTACGGGGCTGAGTGTAAGTGAAGGAAGAGGCACTTCACCGATATATGACTTACGTAATTCGCGGCTCTTTCATAATAGGCTATGGCTTCCACAAATTGCTGCTGGGCAAGAAAGATCTCTGCCATACGAAGATAGCCCTAATAAATAATTCTAGTTTCCACGACTTATCGCTATCTCTCAATTCTAATATAAAAAACCTTGCTCCATTCCGGCTTCAATTGGGTGGCGGTGATAGCGTCCTTCAGGGCTTTTTCATACTCTTCTATTTTACAGTAAGAAGCGGCTCGCTTTGATAGCAGTAACGCAACGAAATCGGATAATTCGGACTCCACAGAGGCATAATCTGGAGCTGTTTGAGTGAGAGCTTTGGTGTATTCGTTGGCAGCATCTCTGTATAGAGCCTTAGAAAAATACTCATTAGCACGATTGGCAATACGATATAAGTTGCTGTCTATGGGAATGGATCTGGACATTAAAGAATTCTATGTACGATTAGTATACTACAGTGGTTAAGCACTTGAGAGCAATCTGGAGATGTCAGTGCTGTTGCAATTGATATAGAGGGTGACTGTTAATCTCAGATCACCAAATTGAATGCAATGTATGCTAGGGTCACACTACCTCACATGATGTTAAGGATTTTTGGCCAATTAAGTTATATGAAGTCTATACTTCCAGTTCAGAAAAGCACAATGTTAAGTGTACTCCTAATCAATATGTGATTAAGCTCTGAAGGTTGTTTATTTTCATGTTTACCCTAGTGACAGCTACGAGAAGAAAATTACTTGGATTTTTTATTGACAGTGTTCGCTATTGCACCAACCTTCCCAGGTTCCAAGGTCCTTCCAGGTTTCGGCCATGAAAAAACCCACGTGTCCTATATGTAAATCACGTCGGTGGTTTCGTAACGATCTTGGTTTCTTGATTTGCGAATTTGGTCACCAGCTTCAAGTACGGAAAGCCCAATGATTACATTTGACAAACGACACATATTTAGTAGCATGAATATATACACATAGGGACATCAAGAGGAGGAACTAGACATTGAGGATGTTAGAGGTGGTCGTACAACCAGAAAGAAGCGCCTCAACCACAATGAGGAGGAGAAACGAATCGAAGGTCAGCGCACCTAGCTCAGTATGTTGGTAAACAGCTGGGATATTGATGTTTTCGTAATATATGTCACAGTATTGTACGGTGAACGGGGTCGTTTTTTGCTATTCCAATGTTTTCAGATCATTCTTCGTAAGCAGTTGAATACGTTAATTGTTGATCTTGGATTCCCAGCACAGCTCGAGGTATCTACCCTTCCTTTACTGTTACCAATCGATTTCAGGTGAGTAATATACGATTATCCAGAAAGTTGTTCAAGAGTTGTGGACGCTATATGTATCACAGGCTGGTTTAACTATCAACGAGAGCGACGTGGAATTCTTTGATAAAATCCAAAAAGAAGATGTGAGCGATAAAGACGAAATCGCCAAGTTGGAAGAAGAGATAGATCAGGCCTATGACAAGCCTTTGGATGAAAACGAGGAGAATGATCCCGAAGAGGTGACGGTCACAGAAGTAATAGAGAGTGAACCTGACGCCATGCCCGCAACAACATCAGGACTGGATCCAAAAGACCTTCGTCTGGAGTGGTCCCTGATACTGTGCTATTTAGGAATGCAGTGGCTAAAGTTACCAGTATTACTCGTAGATCTCCATAGGTTAGTCGATGTAGAATGCATATTTTTCCCGGCCTTCTGCTGACCCACCCAACAGACTAGCATCAAATAAGCAACTGGCATACCTTACAGCATACAACACACTACCTCAGAGATTGCTGATTCATATCAGTAAAGAGCAAGCATTTACGCTGAGAGCTAAGGTATGGATACTTTTTGGGGTTGCTCCAGAAACAGTCACTGATGAAGATGGACGTGTAGACCATTCCGAGTTGTGATAAGCTGCATAGGTCTGCTGCTATGCTCGCCAGATTTTTCGAGAACAAATTTTCCATTGTCATTCCAGAAATCAATACGCCCCCGGTGCTTTATCGCTTTGTCCGGGAGCTGGTCTTACCATGTAGGTTTCTCTGGGAGAGCTGTTGGTGTGATACATGTGTGTAACCATTGTTGCTATCGTTCCAGCCGAGTTTTTCGTTTGTGCAATGAAATTGATCGAATTATGCCAGTTCAATATGCACATTCATAGTGCTGATCCGCCGCCCAGTTGCTTGATCATGGGGGCATTGATAGCTTCTGTCAAGCTATTCTATGGGTTTGATGACGTCCCTAGGTACCTCGGCGCCTGCTCCATTTCTCTCCGTGCAACGCTAACAACACTCGTCCATTTAGAGCGGGAGACCCGTTAAACATCACCGAAAGCCTTCCGAAGATCCACGATTGGTTCTATTCAATAAGCAAGCAAACCAGTCAACTGTCTCGCACACACGTGCCTAGTGACTATAGGTAAGTTGCACCCACTCTCAAATCAGCACGCCACCGCCTTTTCCAACCATCATGCTATCCGCAGCAATCTTCGGGAATATGCCAAGAAAAACCTCGACGAGTTTGTAGAGTTTTGTCAGGAGTTTGTCAAAGAAGGTGGAGAAAAAGGCGCGGATGATATTACAAGGCATTTCGAGTCCATCAACCAAGCTACCGGATTCACGCCAGTCTTTGAGCTTACGAATCACACCACTGAGGATGACGATCAGCTCGCATCCTTCTATCGGGATAAAAGCTTCGAATGCTACGACGCCGGCGACCAATATATCTCCTATCAATATCCGCCTGATCCACTGGGCGCATTCCATCCACAATATGGGAGGATACTTGAAATTGCGGGCAAATTGGTGGGAGTACATCCACATGTTGTTCACCGCTCAGTAGCCTTGGTCGAAGCCAAGATGAAAGAAAAAGCCCTATAGTCCAACCACTAGGTTCATTATTAGATAATATGTAGACCTTGTAAAATAAATCGTAGTTCTATTTCCAAATTTCCTCACGAGCAGAAGTACAATGGTGGACAAAATTCGCTGCAGTGAGAACAGACGGGTGGATTGGAGTTAATGATAACAACGAGACTACCATTGGGATATTATGTACACTCTGTAATGGATGACCGCATTCATTGTGGGGCCTGACCAGGTGCAGCAATGTATTTACCAGAGGTTAGCTTGTAGTGGAGATTAATGGGTCCCTCGGGAATTTCAAGATGCATTGGGGACAAAATGCCTCCTTTGTGTGTGAATTTAGCTGCCACTGATGCTGGATGGCCTTGGGCCTTAGTCTCAAAGCGCGCAAGCAATTTATGTGGCTCATTTGAGGCGGGCTCGATGTCCTCAGCTTGCCACAGTAAGCGGTGCTTCTCGGCGTTCCAGATACCCAGCGGCTTCGACTGGATGTTGGTGACGCCATCGTCGACAGGGAGCACAAACGAGGTTTCTGATAAGGTGCCCTTCAACACACACTCAGGGTTTGCTTGATAGGTAACCACTAGCGAAGTCAATGTCTCCTCACATTTCCAAACCGAGTTTAGGAGGATTGGAACATACTGCAATTTTTGTGCCTCATTGACGCGCAATTGGTACTTGAATACAGTGGCTTTAGAATGACTAGTCTGCGACAACGCCCCAACATTTAGCTCATACACACCATTCTCCTCATCAATTGACGAGATAAGAGCTTGATTGGGAATAAGACGCTCGAAGCACTTTGCATTGCCTATGGTCATTCGAAGAGAATTCGAGGGGATAGGCGCGTTTCCTGAGAACACTATTTCTCCGGTGATAAACACCTTGGATATCTGACCATCGCTGAAGAGAACATTCACGACTTCAGAAATAAATCCGTTCAGTTCACCAGCTTCCGAGATGCCAGTATGCTCAGAGTTGCCAGAAGAAAGGCTCGGGTTCGAAGGGAACATAGAAAGTCGAGGCATCACACTATCACGTCGTGCCAGAGTATCATGTCTGGATTCACGGTATCTGAACGTTTCATTTCCATCTGCAGGCCCGTTCATAATACCGCCTAACGATTCCAAGTGAGCTTCTAACGAGGATGCCGTTATGGTGGAGCCAGGCACAGCATGTGCTCCGTTCAACTGATCAAGTGAGCCAGGCTTACTTCTTGTATCTCTTCTGCCTCGAATCGTGCTCCGCCTGATGGTGTTTTTTAACCTTAGGGTGCTGCTCACTCGGGTGAGAGCTTTTGAGGCTTCTGCAGGTTCCTCGGTGATAACTCTGTCCGAAATATCAATCTTCATTTTGGCACCACCGGCCTCGTGAGCATCCTCTACAGCAGCATCGTTTTCTTCAGCTACTTGAGCCCAGGGGGTAGAATCCGCTGGAGGAACCGAGAATCCCTCCGAGTCAGTCACGGGCATCGCTCCGCTTTCAGTAAATGGGTTGCTTGTGATGTCGATGCTCTGTAGATAAGGTGGTGTGAATAAGAAAGTAGCTATAGGAACATCCATGAGCGATGCAATAGTTACCGGCTCCTCGTAGTTGAATGTGTTTGATTGAGCTGGTTGTGAATATGAAGCACTATGGGAAAATTAACATGCGTATAATTTCATTGACTTCATGGTAATTTACCTCTGAGTAGTAGAAGACCGATGAATTTGAGTATCAGGTTGCGCTGATCTCGATCCTGAATGGCTTTTTGGTCAGAAATACGGTATGGCAACGAATATGTGACAAGCATACACACCTTCAAGACTCTCACTGAGAGAAGCTAGCATTCAAATGCACATTCAGTACAGCGTTCGTCTGGGTACAGCAGATGGACCTACTTACCTATTCTTCCGAAATCAAGTGGCTTGTTGGAACAGAAGGTATCTATCTCCGCTTGGATGTCAAACTGCTGGATTGAGTTCATTGTTTTTCCATATTGCTGAGGGAAAATAGTTAATGTACAATGTTCACGAGAAAAAGTCACTATACCCCACATACTTCCGCTTGAACCCTATTATCAGCCATCTCAAGCTCTACGTATTTGCGGAATGAGTTTTGGAGACACTCCAATCTTTTCTCATCGATCTGGTTGTATTTCTATCAAGATATGAGGTTGGTATGCAAGTTCGTTGTGTATCTAGGATTCGAAATTACATTGAATAACGCAGGAGCCTCTTGCATCCAGTTACGAACGGCATCATCCATTGCTCTAGAGGAGTCGGCAAGTTTTTTTGCTAAATATCGTGTGCGTGTTTTCAGTCAGGAGAGCATGTTGAGGAAAACAGTGAATTATCACGCACCCGCAGTCGCTGCTTTCTTTCCCATGGTTTTATCGACATTTTTTTTATGCTTCAGTTGGGGTTAGTGAGTGCTCGTATACTATCAACTGGATATGGAATAGCAACCTTGTTCAGCTTGGCATTCGTATCGTCGTAATCTTTGATGATTTTTGATATGGAAGCTTCATGCTGTAGAAATGCTCAAGTTAGCCTTGGGACCTGAACATTACGTTCATGAAATACTGCTTGCAAGCTTACAGTCTTTAAACTGCTCCATCCTGGATCTGAATTATGACACTCTCGAAGTGGCTTCGACACCTCCTCCAGCACTCTACGACCGAAGTTTGCGTGGTTGTTCCCCGTCTCCTGTAGCTCATGTATTATTTCGCCCCACGCAGGACCAAGGGAGCTGAAGCGGTGAAAAGCAATTAAACCAACCGATTGGACTAGATCCTCAAGGCACCAATAAATCCTTACCCAAACACGGCTTTGTCGGAAACGATTTTCTTGTTTGCCAGCTTTAACAACGCTTTAGAATACGTTTCTTCGATGAGAGCCCTTTATCCAATGAACAGGAACTTAATAGATGTAACGTAGCGATTGGGTTCCGAGCACTACCTTTCCTTAAAAAACTCGGCTAGCTCTTCATTCAAACCCTTTGCTTTCTTAAACCGAAGAGATAGAAGATCGAAACTCTCTCTTGGTCTATCGTTCTGTTGTGGTACTGTGTCAGAAACATACACATGATATATACCAAGACGAGCTGGGTTACCAGAAATACGTCAACATATCTCATTTCGGGGCGTTCAGTAGAGTATTTCGAAGGTAAAAGAAATGCAGAGGAAAGGTTGATTTCGATCACGTCTGGAATGGTACGAGGATTTCGGGAAATTGGAATATGAATCCGGGTGGTAATACAGATTAGCACGCGTCCGTAGAATTGATTTTGCGACACTAATCTGTTCTCAGATTCCAGTGTTTACATAGGCGAACCAGTCACACCACAAAACAATAGCTCGCTAATATTCTTCGGATCACTTTATTATGAAAATGAATAAAACATCCTCATAATCAACACCCGCGGATAATAGATTGATTGCCAATCCTCTAACTTGTGTGGTTTCGGAATGGACGTGTATTTCGGATCAGATTGATAATCTGTGGAATTGATTGCTGAGCAAATCACATCGTTCTGGAATGGCTGACACCATCTAATCGGATTTCTTCTCCTTGGGATTCAGATACTTCTTGCGCTGGATCATCATATGCGTATACATATGGAGAAACACTAAGCAGAAGAGGGCCGTTAGTTACCGAAGCTATCTTGCAGGCTGATCAATTTCCGCTTACCAGGAGGATATGTGATTAAGAGGAAGATCAGGTAGAAGTAGTAGTACGTGTTGAAAGCTTTGGCTGCCCCCAAAGATTGATAAATGAGAATAGCTTCGCTGGTGGCTCCGATTGGATAGAGTGCGTAGAAGAAGGTATAGCTAGCAAAAATCATTAATCATCAACCACATCAGTGTCAACTAACATAAGGCAAAGTACCGTGCCCAAAGAAGGCCGTCAGATTGGAAGTCCACCAGATTCATGGCATAGTATGAGTAGCGGATCGACTCAGTGATACACCAGGCAATGGTCATAGTGGTAAAGGCCCAATGCTCATGTACCTAAAGGATGCCAAAAATACACCGTCAATACAAATACCAGCAGTGGGCCATCCAACGATATATATATACCTCGGGAACAGGGAACATGAAGAGAATACCCCAAACAAGCATAATGCGAGAGAATACTTGAACAGTGGTAGTCAAGACTGGAGAACGAACAATTCCTTTTTCAAACAGATTAATTCCACCTCGATTTGCATCGCTATGTACCAATTATGCGTTACCTATGATGGAGTGGAATATCTAAAACAGGTCAATACTTTTGTTTATTTCGGGTAGAAAAAGGGGGTTTCTTACCTCCAGTATAGCACCGGTTTGTACAATAGTTAGAGCCCAGCCGACCTTGCCACACATTTGGGCGTAGTTTTCGGGTGAATTAAGCAGATCCTTTACGACCCAACCGAGCACATAAGTCCAGGCATACCAGGATACCGTGTTGTAAGCAACAAGGTATGCCTTTGCCAAGGCTGAGGGTTCACGATTTCTCCTAGGTGACATAGTGTTTACTAGTACAAAGCTAATCGAGCTCTAGAGGGGCGAGGGATTGCTATTAAATTCCCATAAAATATGACTCGAGATATACACCACACATTTTTCGGAAATTGGCCAATACGAGGCGTTCGGGCCTTGAGTTTGGTTGGGTGCGATCCTAATTTTTATTGGCACTCATCAGTTCTGTTCGCATTATCAGTGCGTTAGATTGCTCATTCTGCTTTCACGGCGGTGAATAAATATCGACTGCCATTATGATCCATATTGTTCTTTGGAATGAAGCTGCTGCCGACTTTACTACCGTTGCTTTGCCTACGAAAAATGGCCACCTCATGTAGAATCCGTCCTATTGGTTTGCTAGTCACCGACTTTGACGAGACGATAACCCAGCAAGATTCTATTGCTGCTCTAGCAGAGACTGCTTATACTGCACGTGAGGGGCGCAATTCCACCGGCGGGGCCGAAATCCCACCTTGGTCTTATTTTGGGGACGCCTACGGAAAGGACTACACAGAAGCGACGGAAAAGCTTCCACCACAGCCCACGCAAAATGGAACCTTAGCCCAGCTCTACTATTTTCTGGATGCGTTGAAGGAGGTTGAGCTACGCTCTTTGCAGCGCGTGAGCAAAGGCCTCGCCTTATCCGGAGTGAGTAGAGAGGAGCTGAGCAGGGGTGGTAGCCGAATCGCACTTCGACCGAATTCCCTCAAGGTTCTGAAGAGATTCGCCAAGGAAAGTGATCGAGAGCTTCACGTTCTATCCGTAAATTGGTCCAAGGATTGGATTGCTGGGGCTTTGAAGACTGTATCAACCAGGCCAATTTCGATTGTTTCCAACGATTTGCATTTTGACAAAAATGGAATTTCCACCGGGTATATCGCACCAAGTGTAGTGGTTGCTGGCGATAAGCTGAGGGCTTTCAAGAAGTTGCATAAGCCCAGAGGAACGGCTTCAATGTATATTGGCGATTCCTCCACTGATCTGGAGTGCCTCCGTAAGTTTCTAGATTAATCCTCGCTCGGTTGTGGACACTGATGAATTTTCTATTCTAGTCGAGGCGGATTATGGCGTAGTGGTTGGTAACAATACATCTCTCCGTAAGAAGCTTCAAGTGTACGACATTCAGCTTAAGCCGCTATCGCAGGCCAAGGCAGAGCATCGACCCAAAGTCCTCTATAGCATCGAGGATTGGAGTGAGCTTTTGAGCGTGATATAAGTTGATTTCATAATAAAGCATTTCGCACGTAGCGCAATGACTGTATTTCACAGTATTATCTTGAAATATACGAGGCTTACAGATATCTTGAAATATACGAGACCTACGGATCCATCAACATCCCAAATGAGCTATTGAAAAAAATTATTTACAACTTGTACAGAGGGTGTTATCAAAGGCGCGACATCCACGTGATATCCGGATCTCGAATTATACACATCAATGTCGGCATGCTGATGGCTTCAACAGCAGTTCAAGAAGTTTACTATTAGAGGCACGACCATCTGTATTCCTTCGATTTCCCAGCAGCTCAAATCCAGATTCTTTCGTTACTTTCGACACAAGCATACGTTGGTGATCCTGCGAAAGAGCATCCTTGATTACCTAGCGTACACACCAAAGCAACGTTCTTTCTGCGAGAGTTTCATCGGGTACTCTCCGCACAAATCGGCAATATGAATCCAGAGTCTAATGGAAATACAAGAAGGGATTCTGTTCCTCACTCACCAAATGCACAACCGGCGAATCAAACAAGTTCCCGGATATCCCCACAGCTTCCTTTCCCCCCTAACCCCACTTCTCCCTTAAGTGGTGGATATTTAGATAGAATCAGTCCGCAAGCTGATTACGGTTATCGTCCTAAGGAGAGTTTCAGTCTTCCTCCATTATCTTTACCTCCTGTTTCACCAGGACACTCGTCGTATCATACTCAGCAAAACTCTCAATACCACTTGCCCTCGTTCAACTCGCGCTCAGCACCTAGTGGCTCTTATCCAAGTGGGAATTACTCAGCTGGGGTTGGCTCGGTAACCAACTCGCCCTCTAGCCCTTTGCCACATATGCAAAATCAAAAGCACACTTCCTGGGATCCCTCTAATAGGGCTCCGGAAAAGGATTCTCATCACCTATCGCCGACTCCCTTTATTAATAACGAGGCGGAATCCTATGACGAGAGGTATGACTATTCATATGCCCGCGGAAGCCGTGAACAGCCTCCTCAAACGGAGGGCTCTGGGTATTTGAAAGGACCTGAGGATAGATTAGCCTCCCCTTGGTCACCAAGTCGCAGTCCTATTCGCACTCCTTCCAATCTAGGTTACCAACAGGTGGACGACAAGAGCTCCGGAATGAGTAATCTTCCCAACACTCACTGGTCATCGGGAAGTAATCTGAATCTTACCCAGCCCTATCCGGCTGTCAGTAGTCCTCAGACTGATCCTGAAGCCGCACGTTGGTCTCCACGACACAGTCCATTGCAAATCCCGTCCAAGAGTGCAAGTGTGTCCTCACCCAAGACAGAAGGTGATGAGGATGCTGAAAAGCGCACCTCACGCAGGTTTTCCATCAAACACGAAGCCCATGGGATAATGTCAATATCGCAATTGCTCAGTGATCAAAGCACCCCCAAGTACGACTCAGCCGCAGCCGAGGAGAAGAATAGAGGCGCCAACAATGGGGATGGAGAGTTCGCTCCATCTTGGCAGCATTCGACTAGAGAGGAGAGGGGGCCAGAGAATTCCGAACCTACCCGAGGATACGATCCGTTGAAAGAGCATCTGAGCAGCTTTTCTAATCAAGAAGCTGGGAAGCCGATGCTCATCCAAAGCGAGTATCCATCAAACTATCGATCGATCCTGAACGACGTTGAGACGAAAAGCAATCTGGCGATCCCATCCAGAGCAGGTGAATTCTCTCGTGACAAGCAAAGCCTCTCGGAGGTTGATACCGAGACGACGGAATTAACTGACATTGGCGAGAATCACTCACCAAACAACAAGATTTCTAAGCTTCTCAACGAGCCCCAAGCGCTCGTTTCTGCAGCGATATCCGATGACTCCGACGTCGATCCTCAGGCAGAGTCATCTTACCGAAAATCCGAGAGTTTATACGCAGCCAAAGACAAGTACAATAGATACCAAAAAGGGGCCGATGAAATTCTCTCTGACCAAGAGGAGTTGGTAGGCCTTGGTAAAAGGACCCTGGATGGTGTATCGAAGCGCAGCCACAGAAGCAGCTCCAGACACAAGAGCACCTCCCACAAATTCAAGAAACACATGGGGTTGTCCAGCTCCGACAGCAGTGCAGATGAACTTGAAGGAGGGGCCCGAAGACATTCCAAGAAATGGAGTCTTAGCTCTAGTAGCGAAGAGGATTCGACGGTTGAGGATGAACTTGTCAACAAGCTTGAGTTGATCAGATACATGGTCTCTATTCACAAGAGACACCGGAAGATTCTGGTCGACTACGAGAAACGATCCTCAAAGAAAAAGAAGAGGCTTCAGAGGCGGTTCGTTGAGAAGTATGAACAACGGTTCGGAGTTCGACGTGTTCATGAAAGCGACGATGACGATGACGACGACGACGATGACGAAGAGATTATTGATGATGCACCAAGTCGCGAGCAGGAAGCAGCTACACCGGATATAAGAAACCAAATCTACTCGAGGCCAAGTGAGGTATATCTGCCAGATGATCTTGCCGACGAGGTGCCGGACATAATGGAATCCAAAGAGGAAGACTTTGAAACGCAGCGACATAGGACCTGGTTATCGATTGCCAGGAAGCATGTCCCCAAAGTCAGCAAGATTCTTGCTCAGTCGGTCGCGGTTCGATCGACCAACTCGAAAAAAATCGCCCAACTATGCCAGCGGGAAGTCAAGAAAGCCGCATACAAGACCGTCAAGTTGCATCGTGATTTGCCGAACAAATCCAGACGAGCAATGAGAGAAATGCTGATCTTTTGGAAGAAGAACGAGAAGGAAGAGCGTGAGCTACGGAAAAAGGCGGAAAAAGAAGCGTTGGAGCGCATGAAGATCGAAGAAGAGCTTCGGGAATCCAGAAGACAAGCTAGAAAGTTGAACTTTTTGATTACTCAGACCGAACTGTATAGTCATTTCATCGGGAAGAAAATTGCTCCGCAGTCGGAGGAGAAACCGGACGCCGCCAAGACGGACGAAGATCCTTCGCCTGGTGAGGAGAAGTTTGAGGAAATTGATTTCGACGAGGACGATGATGAGAAACTAAAGGAACACGCGCGGAAAAGCGCACAGAATGCCCTCAAGTTACAGGCTGACAAGACCCGGGAGTTTGATGAGGCAGCCCGCCAGCGTAGAGCCGAGGCTGAGGCCGAGGGAGGGATGGGAGTGTCGCAAGAAGACCTGGATCAGATGAATTTCCTGAATCCCACCAGCATGCCAACCGAGCCTGAAGTATCTCAACCCAAGATGTTGATGTGCCAGCTGAAAAACTACCAGCTCAAGGGTTTAAATTGGCTCGCCAATTTGTACGATCAAGGAATCAACGGAATTCTTGCAGACGAGATGGGTCTGGGCAAGACTGTCCAGTCCATATCGCTTCTTGCTCACTTAGCAGAAGCCCATAACATCTGGGGTCCATTCCTTGTCATCGCCCCAGCCTCAACCTTGCACAATTGGCAACAAGAGGTCTCTAAGTTTGTCCCTGCATTCAAGGCGCTCCCATATTGGGGAAGCATCAAAGATCGTAAGGTCCTTCGCAAATTCTGGAGCAAGAAGCAGCTTTATTCAAAAGATGCGCCATTCCATGTCCTGATCACCAGTTATCAACTTGTAAGGATACCCACCCTGCACACCACCTCAACTTTGCACGCACGTTGACTCTCCTTTCATTAGATTGTTACGGACGAAAAGTATTTCCAACGTGTCAAGTGGCAGTACATGGTTCTAGATGAGGCACAGGCTATCAAGAGCTCTACCAGGTTCGTCAAAAGTGGCTATTAGGACCTCAGCTTCTCTTTTACTAACCTCGATACACCTTCGCCAGTGCTCGTTGGAAGACACTTCTAGGCTTCAACTGTCGTAACAGATTGTTGTTAACAGGCACACCCATCCAAAACAGCATGCAAGGTGAGCTGATCAACACGATTGTTGTTTGTCGCTTTCAGCTAACGATAATTACAAAACCTTAGAATTGTGGGCTTTACTGCACTTTATCATGCCCACGCTATTCGATTCGCATGAGGAGTTCAGCGAATGGTTCTCACGAGATATCGAGAATCATGCTGAAAACAAGGGTAGCTTGAATGAGCATCAGCTGAAGCGATTGCACATGATCTTGAAACCGTTTATGCTTCGAAGAATCAAGAGAAATGTTCAGAATGAACTGGGAGAAAAGATCGAACTCGAGGTCGATTGCGAGCTCACTGCTCGACAGAGAAGTCTCTACAAAGCCCTCAAGGAGAAAATTTCGGTGTCGGAATTGCTGGAGAAAGTTAACTCTCTATCAGAAAACGACGGCGTGGATAGCTTGATGAATCTCGTGATGCAATTCCGTAAAGTGTGCAATCACCCGGAACTCTTTGAGCGCGCTGATGTAACCTCACCATTGGCATTCTGCGAGTATATTCCAGCCTTGCCGTTGAACCGGGACGTTGATTCGCCATTTATCCCGTACTCCACGCGAAACCTAATCACTTACACTATACCTAAACGATTATACCGTAACGGAGGTATGCTCAACCTCTGGTTTTCCTTTGAGCTTGACCGTCATCTAAGCATGTCTGCTTCATTCGTAGGAATATTGAGGAATGTAGGCGAGGATTCCGATGCTGGGATTCGTAGAAAATACCTTGAGGTGCTGTTCTCCATTTGGAGAAGCTCATACATCAACGACTCTCTCTACGGGGACAATTGTAAGCTAGCCGTCATCATTTGACAACATGAGATTCTTACTGATTTGGACATAGCCTCTGGGTGCTTCTCGTTCCTCCGCTTCCTAAACACTAGCCCTGGCGACGCGGAGAGGATCTTCTTTTCCGACATACTCGAACGATGGGTCAATCATGTAGTTGCGTTAGACACAGAGCTGGCCCAGCTGAATTATATTAGGAACGAGGACTCTAGGTAACTCGGGAACAGCCAATAATTGTCAACGAGGCTATGTAGTAACTCTTTACTAGGGATTCGTCTTTGTACAGCCGCACTCTGTTCGCACTAAGACCCGAGAGATCCACGTTCTTCACGAACTTTGATCCTGTAACCAACCTGGTAAAACTCACGGAGATCGTGCCATACGATTGCTGCTTCAACCCTGTAAAGAAGCATGCACCCTGCTATATCACACCGGTACACAATCACATGGTTCAACCAATCCAAGCCAGCTTGCCTATTAACCACTTCATCATAGGTTACTGCGCCGTGCATAGAGTACAATTGCTCAGACAAGAGCTTCATGAACGAACAGCGTGATCTGATGTTCAATCAAGAAACCCGAGCCTTGTTGGTGGGCATCGATGGATACATACCTTCCCAACGAAGAAACGTGTGCAATCCGGCATTCAACTTCCTCAGCCACACCGAGCATAACGGTGTTCTTGGCGAGCCATTCCTTTCCCAAGGGTTCTCCAACATACTGGTGCCATGTAAGTATATCAGCGTATGAGCAGCCGATGAACTCGAAGGGTTAATCACACAACACTCCATAGCCATGATGAAGTTCATCACCGATTCGGGCAAACTGCACACATTAGACAAGCTACTGGTCAAACTCAAATCAGAAGGTCACAGGGTCCTGGTCTATTTCCAGATGACCAGAATGATCGACTTGATGGAGGTTGGTAGTCGATATATAATTGATGCTACAATTGACGCACCACAGTGGATTATTGACGCACGCGCCTCCTAGGAATACTTGACCTTCCGACAATACTCGTACCTAAGGTTGGACGGGTCCTCCAAAATCTCCGACAGACGAGACATGGTCATGGATTGGCAAACGAGGTGACTGGCCGTAGCTTTCGATGCATGCACCGCTAGCTTACTAACATGTCGCGAATAGGCCGGACATCTTTGTGTTCCTGCTCAGTACACGCGCAGGTGGTCTGGGCATCAATCTTACAGCTGCCGATACTGTCATCTTCTACGATAGCGATTGGAATCCTACTGTTGATCAGCAGGTTGGCTCCTTGGCATCTCTCACTCCCGGGAAGGATACTTACCTTGGAGTTTGGTTATTCTAGGCTATGGACCGTGCACATCGTCTTGGTCAGACAAAGCAGGTAACCGTATATAGGCTGATCACCAAGGGAACCATCGAAGAGAAGATCCTGATCAGGGCCAAGCAGAAGGACGAGGTATGGTTGCACGAACATCGAGCGCGTCATTCCATTGGTTTCTCATAAATGTTGCTTGACAGATTCAAAAAGTGGTGATTTCGGGAGGAGAGTTCAAGCAGAATGTCGATTTCAAGGCCAAGGAAATCGTATCACTCCTATTGGATGATGACGAGATAGAGAAATCGCTGAAGGAACAGAAGAACAAGACCACCGATGGCGAGGGCAAATCGAAGAAGAGCAGAGCCAAGAAGCCCGAGGGAGTCCCGAGCAAGAACAAGGCGATCTCCAAGCGGATCGAGGAGCTGTGGGCGGATGGGGAGCCGTCTTTCCAAAGCGACAGTAGCGATGTCTCCAGCAACACCAGCGCCGGGTCCAAACGGAAGAGAACCGTAAAGAGTAAGGAGACGGAGGGGAAAAAATCGAGGCAAGAATGAGGTTCTTTAATGATTCAATTGAACGACATATCTGTAAATCATCAATAAACTCCACTATTTTTGTATCATGGATGAACTCCATTTTGGTGACCTGGACGAACACGATTGTTTTTGTATCGTCAATCTAAACGTCAGAAGATAATCGATGATAAGGGTCCATTTTTTAAACTATTGTTTTGCCGTCACACATGATTTTAATTCCCAAATAGCCGAGTTGGAGCAAGAAAATGGTTTCACAGAGTCACCTGCAGAAAGGACCATGTGTATGCTGGATGCATGCTGGTTACTCAATCCCTAAGTCTCCGTATTGCAGGATCCATATTAATAGCCAAGCTTGCTCGAATCCACACTATGTCGATAAACCAAATGCGGTGAATGCCCTCATTCCCAGTGGGGATAGTCCGAATGGAGCAAAGAGATGGTGGTATTGATGTTGCTATTGATATTGCTGAGCTCAAGTTTATCAAATCTGATCGGCCGGTTTCAGCAAATTGATTAGTGTAGGAGATGGTGTACGAATACTGGTACTTTCCGGTTTATCTAAACGTAATCAATTCGTTTGGTCATTCGGGCATTTTGTGTGCATGGGATTCGCACTAAATACGATTTATGGTCGGCGGGGCTTCAAACTTCCATCTTATTCTGTTCATCTTCCTTCTCTATGAGTACCCATCGGTTGCCTTTATTGAAGGGCTCAGGGCTGGCGGTGCTGATATCCAGAGCCTTCATGGCAGTATGGGCTGCCCCCATCCCTGGGTCGTCAGTCGTTGTCGAAACCATGAAGCATAAAGTGGTGACTGGCCCCCTGTTTTGGTTGTACCTTTGTGGTGCAGTGTTTCTAGTTCTATTGGGCGGTCTGGTAGCAGGTAAGCCTTTGCTGTCGACGCAGATCCGAGTACCGTAGTGCGTTCCTTGACCACGCTTTTTCCTGTAGGGTTGACCCTTGGTCTCATGTCTTTGGACCAGACCAATCTACATATCCTGGCCACTTCCGGAGACGAAAAACAAAGAAAATACGCGGCAAGGATCCAACCGATTCGTGAAAACGGGCATCTTCTGTTGGTCACCTTGTTGCTAACCAATACTTTGGTGAACGAGACGCTGCCCATTTTGTTCGACTCCCTGTTCGGTGGAGGGGGGTTGACGGCTATCTTGGTGTCTACTGGTCTGATTGTACTGTTTGGCGAGATTATACCCCAATCTGTGTGCTCTCGTCATGGTCTAAGAATCGGTGCCTTTTTTGCGTGGTATGTAGCCATAGTGAAGTGTTTTAATGTCAGCATATATGCTAATATCCTGTCGCCGATAAAAATAGGCCTGTTCGTATTCTCATTTGGATCATGGTAAGCGAGGTTGTATCGTAGTTTGCGATGGTTGTTGTGGTTTCATACGTTGTTTTTAGTGGATCATTGCTTATCCGATTGCCTCTTTACTGGATTGGGTTTTGGGTGAGCATCATGGTGTAATCTACCGTCGTGCTGGTATCTATCCGAAAATTTATTGCATCCTAATACATGCTTCTTTACTAAACACGCTACTTTACAGAGCTTCGAGAGCTTGTCTCTTTACACGAGAGCACTCAAGGTGGTTCTTTATCACACGACGAAGTAACAATCATCCAGGGAGCCCTGGATCTGAGTAGCAAGACGGTCAAGGAGGTTATGACCCCCATGAAATTCGTCTTCTCGCTTAGCTATGAATCCAAATTGGACCGAGAGACGATGACCAATATTTTACGTGCCGGTCATAGCCGAATCCCCATCTTCAAAGGAAATGAAAGCAACATCATCGGTGTATTGCTGGTCAAAGTATGTGTGTGTGGATTTTTAGATAACTGGACCGCCAGAATAACGGTTTCTTGTGTTTTCAGAACTTGATCCTCCTCAACCCGGAAGATGCGGTTCCCATCAGCGAGGTGAAAATATTCGATAGCCCCAAGGTCAACCTACAAGAGTCCTTGTTTGATTTACTGAATAGGTTCCAAGAAGGAGGAAGTAAGTTCTTTCTTGTCTGGTCTTTATTTTTCCTATGTCCGCTCACCTCTTCAACCAGGTCACATGGCCCAAGTGATCGACTCGGCCAACCCTTCAAGGCCCATCGGAATCATCACGTTGGAAGATGTGCTCGAGGAGATTATACAAGAGGAAATTGTTGACGAGACCGACGTATTCGTTGACATTGCCAAGAAGGTGCGAGTCATACGTGGTATCAAGCCCAGAATACGGCGTCGCTCGGAAACTACCGCGATGGCTCCGCATCCGAAATGCGAACTGCTAACCGTTCCGGCAGACAACAAGAAGTGGCCTAAGGGATTATCATTTAGCTCCAATCGGAATGATGTTCCAGACCATCTGAAACACAAACACCAAGGACACGCTCGATGCAACTCCAGTCTTGGCTACGATGAATATGGTGGAGGCCCGGAAAAACCGGATGAGAGAACGGCGCTCCTCGGGGCGTCCGTGTGATTTGCATTCCATCCATGAGGCAGATTTAGATACATGTCTTCCATATCTTGCAAAACTAGGGTTGGTAGCCCCATTAATTATTGTTGAATACACACTGCATAGAAATAAATCATTCCCTAGCAAGACGAATCATAAATGCGTGGCTTATTGAAGTTTTGGCGCCGATCAAATGCTCATTTAGGGATGCAGCCATGTTGATTTGGTACTAGCTCGCTGGATATAGTTAGCCATCTCTTCATTGGTTTTTAGTGATCTGGACTCATTGTATGCAAAATTTATTTCAAATTATATGTAATATTTGATGGCATAGTAATTTTAAGCATCGGCTGGTAGGGAAGCGAAGCGAAGGTAGGGTTTCACTTGTCTGAAGCCTGGGAACTCCTTCTCTGCCTCTTCGTTGCTCACGCTCACATGCACAATCACATCCTTGCCAGGTGTCCAGTTGGCTGGTGTGGCGATCTTCTTTCTGTCGGTGAGCTGGAGGGAGTCGATCACTCGAAGGATCTCATCAAAGTTGCGTCCACAGCTGGCTGGGTACACGATCACGAGACGGATCTTCTTGGCTGGGTCAATGATGAACACGCTGCGCACGGTGAAGGGGATTCCGTTCACCACATTGCTGGCGTCATGCTCCTCAGAGTCCAACATGTCATAGAGGGTGGCTACCTTGCGGTCGGCATCGGCGATGATGGGGAACTGAACATCGACATTGCCAACCTCGTTGATGTCCTCGATCCATTGTTCGTGGTCACCGAGGTCGTTGGTGGAAAGTCCGATTGCCTTCACTCCACGCTTCTCGAACTCGCGCGCCAGCTTGGCAACCTCGCCAAGCTCGGTGGTGCAGACCGGAGTGAAGTCGGCAGGGTGGGAGAAGAGGACAGCCCAGGAGTCACCGATCCAGTTGTGGAAGGAGATGGGGCCCTTGGTGGTCTTGGCTTCAAAATCAGGGGCAACGCTACCGAGACGAAGAGCTGACATTTTGTTGCTGCTGCTGCTGTTGAAGGTGATGGAGGTTAGGCTTGAGGGGAAGAGGCTGTTGTGGCTCTAGTAGGAATAGGAGTAAATACGCTACGCACTGAGTACTTTGAGTCGGAGTACGCCAGCTATTTATACAAGCATTGAGATGAGCGTGTGAGCAGATCCTAGCCATACCAATCCCATGTCCCATATCCCATATCCCATACCACATCACTGCATCACTGCACCACTGCACCACTGCACCACATCACACTATACCACCCTGCACTCATCAAACCTTAAATTGCGAATCCTTACACACACCCATATCAATCCAAAGGAAGAATCCTTACACACACCCATATCAATCCAAAGGAATATTGCAAATTGTCACCGACATTGTCAAATGGCGACATTAGAGAGCGGTCCATGTATATGTGATGGCGACATCTTGCCTACGAATTTAATCATCCTGCACTTTTGGATGACGTGTTAGCCATATCCAATTGGAGAAGAGCGCGGTAGAGACTGGTGGGTACATGTTTCTAATTGGAGAGGGTTATGAGTGGATACATGTTTCTAAAGCTTGTTTAGGGAGTCACAACTGGTGAAGATGGTGGGTATGTTACAAGAACTGGGAGAAATATTAATCAATAAATTAGGATCGACAAGATTACGGTTCATTCAATTTATCTTCTCTAACAATAATGGCTAGTCCATCTCTGGTATGGATCCCATGCATTTCAACCTCGATGTTCCCTTTCGGACAGCTAATGGTAAAGTAGCATTTGGTGATCGAGCCTGTGCTCTTGAGATCATCGATTTCGGCATAGACGTCCTCCAAATCATTGACGTGTATGTATTGGAAAAAGGTTGATCCCACCACCTCCTTGGGGTTCAGTCCGAACAGCCATTCGACCGACTCCGTGCAAAATATGACATCGCAGCGTTCAGTGTAGTGGTTCAATACAAACGCTGCTCGCATCTCCATCTCCCCGGTGGTGTAGTTGAATGGATCTTGATAGGTTATACTAGAAAAATAGTCACAACTTCGTTTGTAAACCATTCTCTCCCTCTACGTGTGGAACCCTCTTAGTGTTTGAGCCTAGAAAATAATGAGAAACAATCCACATACTACTATCGTGACTCCGTCCTCATCAATCAGATAGATTGCTTCGGAAAGTGCATTACGGCCTACACACACTGGTTGAGTTCCTTGATATGGGGAGAATGGTATGAAGGTGAACTTACTCCAGAAATCTACTACGTTGACCGAGTCTATAATTCGACAAGTTCCTACCACCCACTTGTAACAAAAGCTTATTGTACATTCCAAGAAAGCGATCTGGCCGTTCTTAAGTCTCATTCTGGTGTAAAAGACGGTGGCGATGGTCTGTTTGAGTCGCAGCTCTCTGTACACGATGAAGGCATTATCGATGTCAAATTCGTGGATAAACTCAAAGGTGGAGCGGTTAAGGCACTCCTCTACTTCGTAACCAGAGCCATCCTTGATACCAGGTGTGGCGAATATAATTCGGAATGGTGGGCCGTAGCTACTTTTTTTTGAAGTATCACCAATGATCACGTAACTAATCTCTCGGCTCATAGAAACATGAATGAATCCCAAAATCCTACAACTTGCAAGTTTTATATTTGTTAGCAGCCCAAAACCTGTTTCTTTTCGTATATCTCTTCCTTTGTAATACAATGGAATTCTGTT
Organism: Basidiobolus meristosporus CBS 931.73; assembly: GCA_002104905.1. Classification (NCBI taxonomy): domain Eukaryota; kingdom Fungi; phylum Basidiobolomycota; class Basidiobolomycetes; order Basidiobolales; family Basidiobolaceae; genus Basidiobolus; species Basidiobolus meristosporus. Next base: position 15,373 of record MCFE01000515.1, on the reverse strand, counting down.
GAATTTTCCCATATTAATGGTTCTCTTATGAACCATTGGATGGTATTCTCGGTATGACAGCACAGCTTCTACTCCAATTCCAAAAATATCCTGTCTAACCCATTTATTATTCAGTTTGTATTGAAAATGCAAGCTTAGATCGTGAATGTATGAAATTAAGCATCAGCTGGTAGGGAAGCAAAGCGAAGGTAGGGTTTCACTTGTCTGAAGCCTGGGAACTCCTTCTCTGCCTCTTCGTTGCTCACGCTCACATGCACAATCACATCCTTGCCAGGTGTCCAGTTGGCTGGTGTGGCGATCTTCTTTCTGTCGGTGAGCTGGAGGGAGTCGATCACTCGAAGGATCTCATCAAAGTTGCGTCCACAGCTGGCTGGGTACACGATCACGAGACGGATCTTCTTGGCTGGGTCAATGATGAACACGCTGCGCACGGTGAAGGGGATTCCGTTCACCACGTTGCTGGCGTCATGCTCCTCAGAGTCCAACATGTCATAAAGGGTGGCTACCTTGCGGTCGGCATCGGCGATGATGGGGAACTGAACATCGACATTGCCAACCTCGTTGATGTCCTCGATCCATTGTTCGTGGTCACCGAGGTCGTTGGTGGAAAGTCCGATTGCCTTCACTCCACGCTTCTCGAACTCGCGCGCCAGCTTGGCAACCTCGCCAAGCTCGGTGGTGCAGACCGGAGTGAAGTCGGCAGGGTGGGAGAAGAGGACAGCCCAGGAGTCACCGATCCAGTTGTGGAAGGAGATGGGGCCCTTGGTGGTCTTGGCTTCAAAATCAGGGGCAACGCTACCGAGACGAAGAGCTGACATTTTGTTGCTGCTGCTGCTGTTGAAGGTGATGGAGGTTAGGCTTGAGGGGAAGAGGCTGTTGTGGCTCTAGTAGGAATAGGAGTAAATACGCTACGCACTGAGTACTTTGAGTCGGAGTACGCCAGCTATTTATACAAGCATTGAGATGAGCGTGTGAGCAGATCCTAGCCATACCAATCCCATGTCCCATGTCCCATGTTCCATACCACACCATCTCACCTAGCAAGGTGTATAAAACCAGGTTCTCATACAATAGTTAAATGGCGACATTTGATGTGGCCCATGTGCATATCGGATGGCGATATATTGAGTATTGATTCAATCATATGAGTTTCCTGAATTTTACTTGATCAGGTAAAAGTCCTTTTCCCCAAGGTAATTGGATTCATAATACCAATGTCTACTATACTAGAACATCTTATATCAAATTGGCTCGTAATAGAATAGGGTATCAAGATGCCCACTACGTAATAATCATTGCAGTGAATTCCAGTCACAAAAGCAATAACAACGTGCATTGCTATTGCCACTGGCAAGTTTTCTTCACTTCAAATGGCGAGCAAAAAAGCTGAAATTGCATGGGTCCCCTTAGAATCTAACCCAGAGGTTATGAATCAAGTAGGTTCATTTTAGTATATTGTTATCTTCGTAGCTGTGCATAGCGGCTAACCTGCGGCCTTTAGTTCATTCATAATCTTGGAGTTAGTGAATTATGGGGGTATAATGATGTTTGGGGTATGCTTCACTACTTTCGTACTGTAGTTTTCTGAATCTACAAACTAAAGGGTAATTTTACAGGACTGGACGAGGATTTACTACAAATGGTCCCCCAACCTTGTGTAGCACTTTTGTTGCTGTTCCCTATCACTCCTGGGGTAAGTTGAGTTCAACTTCAGGATATTTGGCAACGCCCTCTCTGATACTTGCATGAACATCTAGTATGAGAAATTCCGCCTTGAAGAAAGCAAGAAATTACACGAAACTGGGCAACCCCTCAGCGACAAAGTGTACTTTATGAAACAAACGATACGTAACGCTTGTGGCTCTATTGCGGTTCTGCACTCTCTAGCCAATACCATGGATAAGATAGAAATTCGTAAGTTGGGGACTCGTATATCTTGTGTGAATCGAATCAAACTCAAATCATGTTTCAGTGGAAGGGCCATTAAAGAACTTCCTTGCCAAGACGCAGTCATTGAATCCTGACGACAGAGCCAAGACGCTGGAGACCAGCGGAGAGATTGCGCAAGCACATCAAGCAACTGCACAAGGCGGCCAAACAGAAGTATGTCCCAGAGCACAGTGAAGCTCCAAGTGGATTGTACTCATTCGCATTGCTAGGCACCAAACGCGGAGGACGACATCGACCTCCACTTCATCTGCTTTATTGAGCGTGATGGAGAAATATACGAGCTCGATGGCCGCAAACCATTCCCTATCAATCATGGAAAGTGCACATCCCTTTTGAAGGTAATCCCCGCCATTTGAACCATTTTTCCACCCAACTGATCGTCTCCACTGCTAACAGGACGGGGCCAAAGTCATCAAGCAATTCATGGAGCGTGACCCAGATCTTCTACAGTTTACTGTGTTAGCATTAGCTCCTAATCAAAGTTTCTAACCTTGACAAATGCACAATAAATTTGAAGGGCAGCATCCATACATTTCACGTGATGCTTACGTTGTGTCAGATCATGCTTTATGATGATGAATACGATTAAACAGAAAGCTACACTCCCCTTGATTCCTCAGTTCACCTGACATTGTGACTTTTCATCAAACTCGCTATCCTCAGCTCCATTCAAAGCTTAACTTTTAACATGTATACACTACTTAATGGCTTCTATAAATATATGACCCGGACTGAAGAGTACTATGTGATCATTTTGGGTTTGGACAACGCCGGGAAAACCGTAAGCAACCAACGACAGTTTCCTTTCCATTCAGTGGCGGGTGCTTACCAACTCACTATTGCCTCGCAATGTTTATTAGACTCTCTTGGAAAAGATCAAGAATGTATTCACTGGTAGTAGAGGTCTAGCACCAGAAAAGATTGCGCCCACCGTTGGTCTGAACAGTAAGTAGCGGACATCCCTCGTCATAAGTCGGAGCACCTAGATGCTACGTGCCCACTTGTGGTTAACCCATCTCCGTATTAGTTGGGAAGATTGTCATTGGAAAGACCAGAGTAAACTTTTGGGACTTGGGAGGGCAAAGGGATCTGCGTACCTTGTGGGAGAAGTACTATAAGGAATGTCACGGTATAGTGTTTGTAGTCGATTCCACTGACTCCTCTAGACTGCAAGAGTGTCGTGAAGCATTTGGTAAATAGTCATCCAGTACGGTGGTTGAGCCATTCGATGCTTGCTTTACTTAGCCCTTTATCCTCCCCTTTTTTACGACTACCCGTAGAGAGCATGGTGGCGCACGATTCCACCGAAGGAGTTCCGGTTATTATGCTGGCAAATAAGCAGGATTTGCCCAACGCGCTCAAAGTAGAGGAGATTAAAGAAATCTTCAACAAAATCGCGTTAAGCCTTGATGCCCGTGATAGTAAGGTTATGCCAATCTCAGCACTCAATGGGTAAGTAGCCACAAACAGTGAACGTCCCCCAGTTGCGGCTTTCTAAACAGTCACTATACCACTCCGTAGAGAGGGAGTCAAGGAGGCCATTGATTGGCTACATTTCCGTTTGGAGCGTAATGTTGAGAATAGACCCCCGGTCCTACGTTAAGGCAATTCGAGCTGCATGGAGCGCCTTTTTTGATGAAGTACAATCGCATTTTAATCCCCGATTATTTGATGGTGCCTCGAATCCACATGGTATATCCCAAGCATGTTGTACAGTTTTCCTATCTGATTATCACGCCTGCGTGGCCTTGTCCAAGAATCCTCACCATAGACCATCAAATAACAATAAATTCTATTGCAACCAAATCCAGCCAATCACCAGAACACCAGGTTTTTTTTCATAGAGAGAAAAAATGATTTTCAGTATTCAGCAGGGGAACCCTGATTTCGACCGCGAATATATATACCGCACTAGTGGCTTCCGGAACAGTATCTTCTACGCAACTTGGTAAGTCTCTTTCATATAACCAGCAATGTTCCGAATGTGATATGATGATTGCTTTGCCGCCCCAGTCGGACTATCTTTTCCATGGCGATAATATAAGCATCAGCCAAAAATCTGAGTCACTTCAAACATCGGAAATATCTTATTTCCCTCGGCCAAGTACTAATTTCTGAACCTTTTCCAGATGTCCTTGGCCTCAGTACGAAGTTCAACTTGTAAGTACTCTGCACGTTGTATTGTCGGGTGAAATGATGCTTGGAAAAGTACTATCAAATACTGAACCATTAGGTTGACACAACTATTCCCTGATCTCACCGACATGCAATTTATCTATTTATCTGAACCATTACTTACATAGCCTCCTAGATATGTCAACGAATTGAACCCATAGTATTGCTCGTTAGGCTGTAAATACCGGTGAAACCCTAGGTAAATGTCTGCCCAATACCTCCCCTGACCTCCCTCTTTTATGATGATACAATCAAAATATTCCATGCTAATTCGGACACATGATGCCGAGAACTTTTGAGCCTTTTGGTTTTCTGACTTTTCACACCGACCTACCCATCCTTTTACTTCGGATCCACATATATTGACATTCGATTGCATTATTAGGTTTCTTCCGGGTATAAAAATATTTGTAAATAAATTTATTTGAAAATCATGTATCACATAAATGTTCTATTAATGGCTAAACGTTTGTTTACGAAACGGTTATCAGGGGTTATGGCGGGGTTTATACATGGATATTTAGTTTACATTGCCATATTGTCCAGTCTCAATAGCTTCCACGACTTGGAAGCGATGTCTTCTAAACCATTTCTCTTGACCTTGACGGTCGGGGAAGAGAACTATTATCTCAGCTCGGTTTGGGAGAAACATGTGGGCAAGGCTACTGCTTTGACTGTAACGCTAACCAACTGTAAAGTCTTTTGGAAAAAATCAGGTCAGTAACTAACGACGTGGTGAACCCGGGTCACCTTGATTAAACTTGGGCTTAGTTAGCGTGGAAGAGTTGTTAACAGTGAAGCCGAGTTATATGGATGTAGAGGATTACTTGAGCCTCACTGAACAAACGTTTTCTGGTCTACCAAATGAACACAACGAAGAGGTGTGCTGTACGATAGAGGACAGTTATGGAGGCGGAGTTCGAGATTCTTCAGTAAGGGACTTGGCTGAATTCCCTTCAGAGATCCTGTTCTGACCGGGTTATGTTGTTTCCTTGTAAAGAAAATTTTGAAATGGAGTCTTGCTTTAGAGAAGGGGAATAAGGTTTTTTCTCAATAATATTCCAAAGGTTTCAATGCGAGTGCTAATCCTTTCCTGCCAGTTTGCTTTAGGCCACCTGGACCTTGTTCCGCTGAAAGAGCAGGCTACCGTGGCGGAGTGGAGTAATTGGTTGAAGCTATGGAGGGATGAGCAGGTTGTACTAGATGATAGCCACATAACTATTGTGATGAATATTAAGTATATCTATCGCTCGTAATCCAGGAAGAGAACATGAGAATACGCAAGGACCTCAATGTACTTCAGAACACAAATCACTTGTTACACCAACAGTTAGATGCTTTGGTTAAAGAAAAGGACGATATGGAGCTGCTCATGGTTCATAAGGTAAGCTCTAGTCGCCATCTCCATCACCCGATTCTCATCAATATTAGTTCAAAGATCTTCTCAACAGCAAAAAACGGAAAATCAAGAAACTCATGAAAGTCAGAGGTAATATCATGACGGATATTCCGCCAGTATGATATCGTTGACGCTGATATACATTAGTGGTATCTACCGAAACCTCCGATTCTAGCATTGCATCCAAACCTCCGGACGAAGTAGTAAAAATTCAGGCGAGAACCAAATCTAAGCGTGTTGGTCAGCATTCTCCAGCTATCTCTTCGATCGATAGCAAATGCCATATCAACAGGACCCTCACCGGTTGTTCGCAGGATCAAAGGGGAGTTGTTTCTTTAAGCGCAGGAAAATCGAGGCATCCCAATCCAAATGATATCCTACAGGACACTACACACGATGAAAAGATTGCTGAGCATCCGTCGTCTAGAACAAAGAAATCTTCGCCTCCATTACACTCAGATAAACCACATACGGATTCCTCCCCTATACTAGATTCTCATTCCTTCCGAGCCTCAAAAGCTCGTATTCAGACATCTATCCAACGACTATTGAATTTTGATGATTCCCCAACGAAAGAGCCAGAGAGTCTAAAGCCAACTCGCACTCGTGCTAAGCAGACCCCTCCAAAGAGGCCCTCCTCGGGGCCAGCTGATACTTCGCCAGATTTGTTTGCTGCCAGTCGACCCGACACATCACCCGACCTGTTCCCTAAGAGAAAGGACCCTGCGATGTCCACCAACCCGGCCCCTAAGAGGAAACACTCCGCGATCTCCGCTGACCTTTCGCCAGAGTTATTCCCCAAGAGAACAAAGACACCTATTAGTTTTCGAAGCTATGCTCGTACCATTTTGCATAGTCCTTGAAATGAACTATGCTCGTACCATTTTGCATAGTCCTTGAAGTCGTTCTTATTCATTCCTAGACCCTGTTTCTATTTTTACTTGTAGTCTGCTGATCATATGCTTTCTGAAACATCATGCCTTGTACATAGTGGTATCCGGATAGTATCCGAGATAGAGTGACTTTTGACATCTATGGGAACACATAATAGTAAATATTCAAGCTGAATCCAAGCTGAATACCCACTCGCTCTATGCAGCCATTTCAAGATCTATGGAAATATTGCTCTATATATAGTACGACAGGCTATATCTAGAGGTTGAGTCCCACCACAATCCCGATACGGGCCGAGAAATGCTACCAAATCACCTTGTTCTTCGTAGAGCGTGAAGATTCAACTGTAAAATATAAAAGAGTTTGAAGCCATAGCTTTGTATTCAGAACGTCACAACAACAACCATGGCTAACCTTGACTACAACGACCCACAGATGCTGGCTAGCCTCGATACGGAGCAGTGCAACCCTCGCACTTCGGATATGGACGCTCTTCCCACTGTTGACCTGATGAGACTATTGAACAACGAGGACTACTACGTCTTGAAGGCAATTGAGAAGGCGAATGACAAAATTGCTGAGACTGTGGATGCTATGTATCCGCGGTTTAAACGTGGTGGCCGCATCATTATGTTGGGTGCCGGCGCCAGTGGGCGTATTGGTGTCACTGAAGCTGCTGAGATGCCGCCTACCTTTAATTTGGATCCTAGCTGCTGTATTGCCCTAATGGCTGGTGGAAATGCCGCCATGTTAGGCGCGCTAGAGCATTTGGAGGACGATCCCAAACTAGCAGTTAAGGACATGGAGAATCTAAATCTCACCAAAGAAGACACGGTTATTGGGCTCTCTGCGTCAGGTAGGCATATATTGCTCACCTGAAATACCATTCGTAAGCTTAACCTCAACCGGATTCACTAGGTCGTACGCCATATGTGCTCCAAGCCTTGTCGGAAGCCAAGAAACTGGTCCCCGAAGTTTTGACCGTAGCCATTGCCACCAACCCTGACACCATCATCGCAAAGACAGCTGATATCTGTATCGAGGCACTAACCGGGCCCGAGATTATCACAGGGAGCACACGTTTGAAGTCCACCAGCGCACAAAAGTTAATACTTGATATGATCACCAATGGTGTAATGATCAAATTAGGAAAGGTGCACGGAAATCTCATGGTAAACCTTCAACCCAGAAATTACAAGCAGAAGGTTCGTGCGGTTCGTATCGTGACTCAGGCTAGTGGATGTAGTGCAGAGGAGGCGGAAAGATATCTTCGGGAGACCAATAACGAACTTGCACCAGCTATCGTAATGGCCATGGTGCAGGTGGATTTCCCTGCCGCCCAAAATGCCTTGAAACACGCCGACGGGATTATTCGTAAAGCTGTGGCATTGCTTCAACAATAGAGGCTTGTTTCCTCTTGCACAACTGCTCTCGCCTTGGATTAAAGTGTCCAGGCATTGTGCTATCAGCCACTGGGAGTGCTGAGAGTCTAAGGTTGTTATCGCCCGCGCTGACATGCGAGTGTTTGTCCGAGTTTGTCCGAAATAGTTAATGACAGGATTCATCAATAATGTTATAGTCAGAATAATTAGTATTGAATAAATATGGATTTCTTATTTAATAGGATGTTTATTGGCTGTTTCATGTAGAACACATACCTGAATAAAGTATTCAACTATTGGCTAATCCGTATCGCCTGTGACATTAAAGTTGGAAGAATTTGAAGTCCGATTCCTTTACTCGAGAGCAATCCAAGCCAGCCAAATCTAAACTGCGAATCCCGTCGTCCAGACCTTGCCTCGATGATTATCAGAAATTACAAAGCAAGAGTCAGTTATTCACCCGTGCAATGTGCGTTTACCATTTGTCGGGTCATCACTTCCTTCTATTGGCGTCGGAAAATCCGGCATTACTAATGGAGACGGTGCAGGCACCAGCCTGGGTTGTTTGGTATAAATAGCCGCCAGACGAAGTAAAGTTCCCCATAGAGAAACTTCAAGTTATGAGTGATAAGCAAGTAGTTTTGATATTTGGAGCGTCCGGATATGTAGGTAGTAGCATCTTAAAGGAGCTGCTTCGATCCCCCAAGTTCGAAGTGTCCGCCTTCGTCAGGACTGGTGGAAGCAAGGTTAATATGCCAGGGGTGAAGATTGTTGAGGGTGACCTAGATGATCACCGTTCCCTTGTCATGGCACTGACTGGGGTCAATACCGTCATTATTGCTCTTAGCAGAGCTGGACTCGAATCTCAACTACAGATACTGTCAGCTGCCAAGGAGGCTGGTGTGCGCCGCTTCGTTCCTTCGGATTTTGGCTATCATTACACTCTGGAAATTGATGGTTACAATGGGCCGTATGTTCACCCATTCGTCAAGGCCAAAAAATCGATCAGACAAGCAATCCAACAAGCTGGGTTGGAGTACACAATTGTATACAACGGGAATTTCATCGACTTTGCTTCGCAGGCTTGGGCCCCATTTCTCAACGGAGAGAATCCGGATCATGTGAAAGCTGTTATTCCAGGTGATGGAAAGGCCAAAGTTGAGTGGATTACTGTGGTTGACACAGCGAGGTACCTGGTAGCCTCCCTTTCAGACTCTATCAGCAAAAATGCAGAGCTGTACTTGAGCGGGGACTATAAGTCATACAACGAGGTGGTTGACCTGTATGAAAAGTATAGCGGTAAGAGGGTGGAACGGGAGTATAAGCCGGTTGTGACCCTCAAAAAACTTATCCTCAATACAGCTGATCCCGATCTAAGTTTCATTTACTACTTGTTCGCGGCTTTTGCCGAAGGGAAATACCAGTTCCCTATGGTTACCAATGAGAAATTTCCAGACATTAAGCCAGCAGATTTCGAAACCTTGTTCGCCAATGCTTCCAGTAAGCAATAATCCCTTGGTAAAATAAATTCCAGTATTCATTCATCGGTGTTTGCAGTATAAGGCATAAGGCAGACATGTTTATTTATACAAATCCATCCGACATCAATGCTCAATAGCCAGTCCAGTATTTCCCGTTGTTGGTGACGCTCGCCGAATCGAATACGAGATAAGTGGAGCTATTGTACGGCCGGGATGGGAACGTGTTGACAAAGCTGCTCTGAATTTCAAGCTTATTTACGGTGATGGACCCATTCACCCAGTACCCTACACCAACGGCATTGTTACTCGTAGGGTACACTCGAGTGGCCAGGGCAAATCGCTCGTTGGCATACACCTCTATAATTGAGTTGTCCACCCAGATCTCCACCTCAAGGGTCTCCCGGTCAACGGTGCGGTTGTCTCTGTTGTAGAAGTCAAATAAGGAGAAGAATCCGGTGACCGGAGTGGTGGTGAAATTTTGGATAAGTGTTGATTGGGAACGGTCCACTATGATGGTGGAATTCTTTGGATTGAACACAATACTGGTATGCTCTTTTGTGTCTTCACTAGAGCGAACGATCAGAGCGACTTGGGAGTCATCATGAATCGAAATGCTGGTCTTAAAACGGAATTTCTCACCTAGGTTGCTGATCGACTTGACCTCACCGTTGCCCTCAAGGGTTTTATTGACGACGATGATGGGCTGCATCGGCTCGAAGAAGTTGCGTACTTGCTGTGCGGGCTTCAAGCCGAGCGTGGTAATGGTGTAGGTTCCGTTGGCGTTCTCTTTGGCAGTCCAGGGTGACCGTTTTGTGAGCTTACCGTCGGTATTTACCACGCCTCTGTAGGTCTTCACAAACAGCTCTCGGGGAAGGGTCAGTGCGCCCTGATATCCCATTGCAGTGTCGCCGTAATTATTGGTATCCTCAGCAATCCAACCAATGGCGATTCTCTTTCCGGAAGAGGAGTCAAGGAATGAGCTGATGGCATAGGTATTACCCCAATCCATGGAGCCGGTTGCGATGGTTTCGAATCTCACAGTTTGGTCATCAGTGTGCGAAGTAATCAGGCCTTCTGACCAGATGGAGGAGTGGTTATCGATGTGAAATGAGTTGGCTGCACCCTCGGTTCCCATTGTAGCAAAATGATGAAGGTTTCCCTCTTCATCAGGCAGAGTGAACACATTGGCGCACTCGAAATTAAATCCATAGCCAAGTGACTGGTCACTCCAGCTAGCATTCAGACCTTGAGTTACAATCTTTCCGAGGAATGTCCACTCAGTGAGATTGTGCTTGGGAGCAGAGTAGAGGAGGACATCAGGGCCAACCTCTTTAATCCCTCCAGAGACCGTCACATAGGCATGTTCCACATCATTGTTTGATCCATATATAATATTATCTAAAGGAGTGCTTGGGTCTATATACATTGAATCTCGGAAAGCGGTAACGTTATAGCCCTCTGGCGGATGAAGAATAACCGGCTTGCCATCATTGTACGGGGTCCAGGAGTTGCCATAATCATTGGAAACCGCCAAAGCTTGCGACGATGTCCCATAGATATAAGGGATGTTCCAGCTAGTTGGCAGATGCTTGACCGCGGTATACATGATGGTCAGGTTCCCACCATCTGCGTGGATTAGAGACCCATCAAAAACCCCCAGTCTATCGGGAGAATTGGGAGTGGGGGAAAGAGCGATCGGGTCCTCCCATCCCCCGACATCATACCAGACAATAAGATCACTGGAAACCGCGTGCCCCCAGGTCATGTTTCCCCACTGGACGTGGTGCGGATGCCATTGGTAGAAGAGATGGTAGGTTTTCGTGTTGGGCTCGTAGAAAGGAGCACATGGATCATTCATCCACGAGTTCGGCGCAATAAAATGGTAAGAAGGCCTCCAGGTGTTGAATAATGTATTATTGGCTAACGTGTTGAGATCGACGGAAGCCAAGTTCATGGCATCTGCCGTTGCCGGTAGCACCGCAAGAGAAAGTCCCAGCAGAACGCGAGCCCAGGTTGAAGAAGTCATTTATGTCCCAAAGTATGGGATTTAGGCCTATTTATAAATTACTGAAAACTAGCCTGGTTGGGTATCAATCTTTCATCCAAGTCAAGTGCAAGAATAAGAGATTGCCCCTCTTCGATGCAAAATAGGGTGATCATGGTTAAATGGGGAAGGGCCGTTCAATTGATGGTCAGAGCGGTGGCAGAAATAGGTACACGCTAAGCGAAAGTGATCTGGAACCTTGAGGTTTCAGTTGCTGCAGATCTGTATCGATGCTTGATTTGAATCGAAGATCTGGCCACCCTTTGTGGCGCTGGCACAGATAATCCAGATAACATCAGTTGAGGCCTTATTCACGTATGGCTACGCGAAGAGATATCAAGTGCTGAAGGTTGGGATCACTACACGTGTAGACTTTGGCTGATTACTGTAGTAATGTGTAGATTGGAAGCTAGGTTGAGGATAGGAGACCATGCGCCACACTACATTTATCTCTACGTATCGATTGTGGATAGTGATATTCTGCGCTATTGGTCTACGATTCGAATAGAAATTATTTCTTAAAGGAGCCTGTTCTGAAGCATCCGATTAGCTTACGGTTTATAGTTCTTCTGCAATTTTCTCTATACAGCATAGATTTAGAAGATAACGCCTGAACAGTAATAAATTGAGCAAAATGGATAGGAATAGAGGTGCAGGAAAGTAAAAGCATGTAGCGGAAAGCTAGGTTTATTGAAGCCATCAATCCAGGATGAGAGGTAGCGGTGAGCTGTGGAAAACACCAACCATCACCGATTTGGGTTAGCATTGGGCTCCCCCGTTGGCAAATTTGGCCACCTGACTTGACGATAGGATGAAACAAATACGCACAATAGCAAGCCCAAGCCACAGAGCCCCATCAATGCCTTAATCATTCTGTCTAGAATATCAGATTCCATGTGGTCTTCCTTATCATTACTAGTATGTATCTTTGCAAGGCTTGTGTGAATTTTTCACTAGATCATTAGATTCCTAATCCTGTTAGCTCTAACAAAGCTTGTGCAAAGCTTGATTCAAGTCTCTATTTCCTCGCAATATTCGCAGCAAAGCTCATTATCATACGAACTGGAGCGGGTCATAACAAGCATAATGTTGGTTCATCTAAAAGCATTTTCATTAATTAGTTGTGTCGATGATGTTGCATGGATTCCTTTCTATTTTACTATATGCCAAATGTTATGGTTTACTAGCATTAATCTCCTCATCTTTGGACACTACTTAGGCGTCAGAGCTATAGTTAGAAAGCTGACAGATGCCCTGCCAGTTGTGTTTCACAGTCCCTAAGCTGCATCACGGCGCGACGCCAAAATGAATCGAGTACGACAAACAATCGCCGTCGCTATTCCTTTTTTGTATAGTTCGAGGTTTTTTCTCGAAATAGGCTCCATTCGGCTCACTTTCGAAGCCGTTGTTACCATCAATTACTAGCTGCTTGAATACATCCTCTGTACCCTTTCGTGCCACCCAAATAATGTTTGAACGCCCAAAACCACCCAAAATATAAACCGCTTGTGCGCCGATTAAGCATATAAGCCAGTGTTTGCCTGTACTCTCATTTCACGCTTTCTCTTCCATTACTGTTGACATCTCTATAGCATACAGAATGAGAATTCCAATCTTCTTAACCCTGTCTGCTGCCTGCGTACCACTTGCGGCGAACGCGATCATTAACGGCCGCTTTGCTACAAACCCGCTTCTGCGAGGAGTCGTCAAAGTTAACGATGATTGCACCGGCGCATTGGTTGGAAACAAGTGCGTGTTGACTGCGCATCACTGTCTTGCAAAGAATAGACTAGGCGAGGTAATGCTCCCTGAGTTCAAAGATTCCGTAGTGGTTGAGTCGACGAAGAAATCCAAGATAGTATCGTCGTTCTCGCCCGAATACAGTGACAAGAGATGCTATGATATTGAGATCGCTGTACTGTCCGAGAGCCACAATATGGGCTATAACCTTACAAGCAATGCAGTAAAGGGTCACATCGCTGTTGCAGGATGGGGCTTTTTGAATGATTATACCATCCCCAAGGCGCTTCAATTTATCCTATATCCAGCCCAGGTCAAATATTCCGCCGAAGGTATCGTTCTACCAGTAGCGGATGGCGTCTCGGGTATTGCTTTCCGTGATTCCGGTGGTCCTCTGTTTAACTGCACTGGCAACCAGTGCTCGGTCGCTGGTGTTGTGAACGGCAAGTCCAAAGACTCAACAATTCTGAAAACAGAGCATGTATTTTGTGATGTTCGCGCAAATCTGGCCTGGATTAAGAAGACCTTGAAGACCCATTGCTCCTGAAAAGTAACGATAATCCCTCTGGTTCTTGTTAATTAAATTATTTGTGCAATTTTCACCAAAGATCTGCGAAAAATAACCTTCGCAGTTTCTTGCTGGTATTAAATGATTGCTATGAATAGTATCTGTTTGATTGAACCAGTTGAAAGCCATAGATTTGACAGGAGGCAAATGTTGTGATGGGCGGGTCAACTAATAGTTGGCCTCAGATTGCTTAACCACCGAATTGGCACTATCCTTACCCACGCCTGAAGTGCTTTAAGCAGATCCTCTATGTCGCTGCTCTTGACATAATTCTCTAAAGCTTTTATCTTTGTCGTGGTATCTCTCTTGGACAGCCTTTTGAAAATCACACCAATCTCTCCACTGAGAAATTCAGACTGGGTGTCGTTATTTTCAGTCGAAAAATGACTGAAACCAATGTTGAAACTTACTAGTAAGTTACCAAACGTCCCGCTAAAGGACAATTCAGCAGCTCGAATACGAGTGAACAATAACAAAGGGGAATCGTTGCTTGTTGGACAGTGAAATCGACAGCTTGCCTACTACTGCTGGGCTTCAAATTCTCCTTTACTCTTTGGACGTTTTTTCCTTAGACCATTCTCAAAAAACCTATACCGATTACGTATTGCTTCGTTTCGCCGAACAAACTGGTGACACATCTAGCATTACAGTCAACTTCGAGTGTATTTTTGATAACCCTTGCAATTCAAAGAACAAATGGATGTTAGGAGGCTGTAAAAGATCTGACTATTATCGGTCTGGTTGACTAACCCACCTCGCCCTGAGAAGCCGTCACCTCTTGTCGTAAATCCGGGGCTCGCTTCTTTACGGTTACTGAAATGTACAACGATAGTAATTGCCCATGGCTACCTTTGTCACTGAAACCCCATTTACCAAGTATTAGCTGATCCCACTACGCTTGGCTCTGGGAATCTTGCTAATGGATGAAGTTAGCAAACCGTTGGTACGCGTGTTTCCTAATAGCATCGTTACCAAATTGGCCTGGTAAATGCTAGGCTGTTGCATTGCAAAATAAAAATTATCTCGTCGTTAATAATCCCATTTTGTTACGTATACTGCTTTCGTAGGAAAGTTAGCTTTTATTTCAGGTATTTGTCTATAGATATCTAAAAACTGCTGTTGATGGCTGTGCTTAATATTTATAGAAACCGCCGCTACCACCACCATTACCACCACTTCCACCGCCGTTGCCGCCGTAACCTCCACCGCTACCGCCACCACCGTTTCCTCCATATCCTCCGCCGCTGCCACCACCGCCGTTTCCTCCATATTCTCCACCACTTCCACCACCATTGCCGCCGTAACCTCCATCGCTGCCACCACCGCCGTTTCCACCATATCCTCCGCCGCTGCCACCACCACCGTTTCCTCCATATTCTCCACCACTTCCACCACCATTGCCGCCGTTTCCACCATATCCTCCGCCGCTGCCACCACCACCGCTTCCTCCATATTCTCCACCACTTCCACCACCATTACCGCCGTAACCTCCACCGCTGCCACCACCGCCGTTTCCTCCATATCCTCCACCGCTGCCACCACCATTTCCTCCATATTTTCCACCACTTCCACCACCATTGCCGCCGTAACCTCTACCGCTGCTGCCACCGCCGTTTCCACCATATCCTCCGCCGCTGCCACCACCGCCGCTTCCTCCATATTCTCCACCGCTGCCGCCACCGCCGTTTCCTCCATATCCTCCGCCGCTGCCACCACCGCTGTTTCCTCCATATTCTCCAC